>CM044015.1:8110266-8349382 GCA_024085815.1 Flaveria linearis
AAGTGATATATGGTTGAGTTCTACCTATTCAAACTATTTTGCCAGGCTACATTGCTAAGCTCATAAACCAAGTCAATTCTACAGATTTGATACTTAGTTTCCAAACACATACTACAGAATCAAATAAATGCAGCCCCAAATTGTCAATTTACACACAGTACTAACCACGTCAACCATTCATACAACTTCTCTGGAAACTCAAACCTATCTAAAAACATCTTGGAGTCTCCAAAAAGAACCATCTTTTAATAATTTGCATCAAATCTCGTGCTTAAGGAGAAGTAGGATGGCAAGAAAGGGCGGGTTGAGTAATGGGTCAAAATGGTTTCAGGTTAAGTTGACTTGAAACCACGTTTTGGCCATTCTAATAAATTATTAATGTGTTAATATGATTTAGGGGGCCGTATGCTTGTGTGTGTTAAAAGTATAAGTGGGGCGACTTCCAACCCATTTGGTTCATTTCCATTTAATTCTTTCTCTGATTTGACCTATTTAGCTTAAACACAATCAAAATCAACTCGTGCACAAGTAAATGGGTTAGAATTTCCACCTTTTTAAAGTACTGACGAAAGGTTTACATACAAAAATTGTCACCTCAACCCATTCGGCCTGTTTCCCTTTTAGCTAATATTTTATTTGACCTAATTAAGACAAATACAACCCAAATTAACCCATTACAAGTGAATGGTTGAAGTTGCCCCTTAAGAAAAATTGACAAATAATTTTATAAATAGGAATTTAAAAACCTTCGAGGTTCGTAGTATTAGAAAACAATCAAGATTCAAATACTTGGCAGCAACAGCGGTTGCACGACAATGGTTGCTTTGAATGCCACCAATAGTTATTATGCAATCTGCTCCTTGTGCAACTGCATCTGCTAGCAAGAATTCAAGTTTCCTTACTTTGTTTCCACTCAATTGCATACCTGAAAGATCATCACGCTTACATAATGAAAAAGTTTCTGTTAGTATAGATCAAGAATTCAATTAAATCATGAAAGTAAACAATATCATGATAGATTCAAACATGCAAAATAAACAAAAATGTCCTAAAACCTATCTCAAAACAACATTTCCAGCAAACTTTGATATGAACTGTTGCAATTTTGATGTTAACAACATCTCCAATCAAGTTTCAACTTCAAGTTCAATGGAAATAGCATTTCAATAATATTCTGATATGATTATTGTAAGCTTGAGATCATAAATTCAGGAGGGAGAGTGTCAATTTGTAAGTGTAAATAATTAAATTCCTTATCATCTAACTAATGGATTACTAATGACTTCACATCATTGTGCTATCCAGACATATTTATAAGCATATATTTCAAATATTAATCAAAAACCCACAATCACATCAACACAATTATATAAACATCTAAAGTCAATTAAAATCAACACACAAGAACTAACATGATTCAACCCATTTACCTTAAGCCAAACTTCAGTATCTTTCGGCAAATTAGGCAGATTCCACCTATGAATCGGAGTTGGAAACTGAAATTAAACAAAACCCACAATCAAAAACACAATTTTCAATTTTTCATCGATCGAATTGTGGGGAAATGGACCTAACATACATGTCCAAGATTGAAAACGTGAGAAGGAATCGGATTGAGTTTAGAAGCCCATGATGGAGGATGATATGGTCGTAGTGTCAAGAACTCAGAGGTCGATTGAAGTTGTTGCCGATTAAGCTCCAGCTTCACCGGATCCGACCCGTGGAGCAAATTTATAACATCATCAGCATCCAAGGTCGGCCTCACCGCACCTCTCCTACGACCACCACCACCCGAACCCCTACCTCCTCCATCCTTACAAGATCCCGCAACCGTCAACCGAGAGGAAAAGAGGAGATAGAGATAACGGTGTGTGGGTTTCCTGTTGATGTAGCAGCAGCAAGCACTCAAGCAGCCAAGCAGCAAGTTGCGATTGATGTAGCAGCAGCAAGCAGCCACCACCGAGAACCTCCTCCTCTGCACCGCTTGCGACCACCGAGAACCTCCTCTGCACCGTCGATGAGGGTGACTCGTCGGTTTCCTCCTTCCACAATCGTTTTCCCGTCGATGAGATCACCGGTTGCCCTTCTGTTTACGAACTCTCTTGTGGGTAGGGTTTTGTTGGTGATGGTGTGTATCGGGGAGCAACTCTGTGGGTAGGGTTTTGTTGGTGATGGTGTGAGGTCGGTGGCACTGTAGCCACCGACATAAGTCTTTAATAAGAATAGTAATTGTAATATTTTATAGTTTAAAGAATTATACCAAAAGAAAAGAATTACATTATTATAAATATTATTTTTTTTGTTATATGCATATCTATATATATAGCTTTATGTTTATATTGCGAGTTTGATTCGTTATTAAAAGTTTTGATGTATACATATGCTAAATGATGTGTCTCGCAATCAAAAATATAAATACACTTTTATGATTCTCTTATATATAAAATGAATGTAACACCCTTATCAAATTTATGTTATTTATTATATAATAAAACAAAATCACATAACGCGTTACAATCTATTAATAACAAAAAGAATATACGTGGTGGTTAATTTAATTCCCTCTTTATGTAGGTAGCGGATCATTTTAATGTCTGATATACGCAACACTGACATGAATTAACATTTGTTTTGGTAAAATCCTTCTACCTTTAAAAAAAGTAATTTTACTTAATATACTATGCATACATACATACATACATACATACATATATGAATACACATGTGTGTGGATATATTATAAAATAGAGAATAAAGAGAGAAAGTAGGAGTTTGTATATTAGAGAGAAGAAAACATTTTATAAATTTGTAGTATCAACAAGAAAAATACAAATTCACATATGTGAACTCTTGTAAGCCTAGAATCTAACCAACCAAACAGAAGTGCTTTGGGTTCCATAAATGAGTTGGTTCATGTATCTACATAGCATATAATGAAGAGTGTGTTATTTTTTGTTTTAAAAAAATAAAAGATTGCAAATTAGTTGCAATAGATACCATACATTCTAAAGACTGTAATGATTATTTGTCATGTTTCCCATGATAAATAAACAATAATCATACTAATTTAAATATAAACATATTGGTTTTTATTAATACACCATCACATTGAATTATCTTACAAACATGCATTAGTTAACCTTTACGTCGAACTCACTATTCGTGACTCTAAATCATCCTTCCTACGCCATCACCTTTTGACCAACCAACACCCCATAAAACTTCATATACATAATACCTTAAAAAAACCTAAATTAAAAGGTTAAATTACACTACAAGAAAATTGATTTTTTGCGGCGACATTTATCGTCGCAAAAACTAACTTGTCGTAGCAATATATTATTTGCGACGAAATTGTCGTCGTAAAAGAGTCGCCGTAAAAGAGTGGTCGCAAAATGTTATTTGCGACGAAATTTGCGACGATTTCTTTGTGGGCTCCACTTATTTTAAAAAAAGTGAAATTCTGAAAGAAATCTTTTGCGACGATGTTATTTGCGACGAAACATTCTTTTTTGCGGCGATATATTGCCGCAAATATTTGACCAAAATCTTTTTTGCGGCGAGTTTTTTCCATATAATTTACTCTTTTTTGCGACGAAATATCGCCGCAAAAAAGAAACTTTTTTTTAATAATTTTGTTGCATTTGCAGCAATCCATCCAGATTTTTCCGGGTACCAAACCAAACCTGCTGTTCCAAATCAGTACACACTATCAAAACCATCAAACCAATCGCAAAACATAGCATATAAACAAAAAATTATCCAAATTTAATAAGTTAAAAGTCATACAAACAAATGTTTTAAAATAGTCATAACAATCACTAAAAACCATCAAACCATCAAACCATCCTATGACGACCCACCTTCATCATCTTCATCTTCTTGAGAATGACCACTTCTCCTCAACGCGCTCTGGACTTGGCTTTGGATTTGACTTTGCATTTGTGCCGTCATATTAGCCATCATCTGTGACTGTCATTGTTCTTGCTCACTGGCCAGTCTCCCTGCTATCATCTCCTCAACCTCAGATTGTGAGAACATCCGCTGATCTGTTCTATGAGGTGGAGGTGGGGGTTGTGAAGGCACGCTCGGTATTGGACCGATGCCACGTTCCCACCCGGGCCGCTCCCCCAACACCTGGCGCATGATCTGCTTCTCTGACATTTCTGGATGTTGTTGTTGAAGCGCGACCATTTGCTCCTTTATAGTTTACAAAAAAAATAAACAATGTTATATATATGGTGATGTTATATATTACTTTATTTTTATAAAATTGTAAGACGTGTACATTACTTACATAGTATGCAGCGGGTTCAGGTTGATAGAAATTACCGCTTGAATCGGTATAGAAGCGACGATATGCTAATATGGCACTCCCAGAATCATCAGAACCATCTTCCCGCTGTAAACACATTTTATAGTTATATAATAATATAAAAGTAACTTACAAACACATAAAACAAGTTATAAACACATTAGATTAAAACAACTTACAAACATATAACGACATTGGGCTAAATATGTCCGACCGCCATGTCCCTTGATCGTCTGCTTCCATTTGTTGGAGTTGTTGGTTGCAGACCGAGCCTTGACTTCAGGAGAAGTGTAGTAATCCACATAGTCTTTCCATTCAGATTCTTGCATATCAGGTGGCACAACATCAGAAATATCAACCCTGTCCTCCACGCCTATTTTGCTAAAATGCTTTTGCTTGAACCGGTATTTATGATCTTTATACCGATTTGCAGCATATTTCTCAATGCCTGCCCTCAGGCCTTCGTGGGGAGTCATATCAAAATACATCTGCAAATTATGAAAACAAATAGCTTAGTGTATATATATTTAATCACTGAATTTAATTATCAAAAACTTAACCTGTAAAATACATACATTCTTAAATACATACATACACACATAATACTTCATCTCAACTAACTTAAACACCCATGTTCATAACCATATAAAAACAAAATTAGACAAATACATACATTCATCTCATTTTAAATTAGGCAAAACACAAAATTAGACAAAATATATACATTCATAACCATATTAACACACTAAATACATACATTCTTAAATACATACATACGCACATAATACTTCATCTCAACTAAACTAAACACCAATGTTCATAACCATATAAAAACAAAATTAGGTAAAATACATACATTCATCTCATTTTAAATTACATACACATATCCATATACATAATACTTCATCTCAACTAACCTACACATATACATCTTAAATATCCATTTTTTCATAACCATAAACCTTGCTAACCTAATTCAAACAAATACATACATATTAACACATAATTAACATTTCAAATACATACATTCTTATATTCATACATACACACATGTTATTTCAACTTGCTAAACTTAATTCAAACCATAAAACTTCATCTCAACTAACTTAAACACCCATGGACACAAAATCCCTAATTTTAAAATATTATCTACAAATTAACACAAAATTAGGCAAAAGTGAGGTTATTTACTTGAAATCAGAAGTGGTGGTGGTGGCTATGGTGCAAAGGAGCCGGCGACGGAGGTGGAGCAGTGGCGGTGGTACGTGGAGCAGCGACGGTGGTACGTGGGGCCGGATATGTGGTGGAGCCTTGCGACGGTGGAGGGGGCGTGCGTAGGGGCGTGCGTGGGGTCGGCCGACGGTGGAGCCGACGGTAGTGCGACGGTGGAGGAGGCGCTGCGCAGTGGGGTGTGGGGTGGGGTGCGAAGTGGGGGGTGTGGTGATTTTTTGGGTCGATTCAACTGATTCTGATTCTGTTCCCGACTTTAAAATTAGGGTCGATTTTTTGCGGCGATATATCGCCGCAATAAATCAATTGCGACGGACTATTTTTATTATTTTAATATTAAACGATTTGATATTTAATTAATATATATTGCGACGAAAAGTCGCCGCAAATGATTTAGCGGGATTTTCCCGCCCTTAAAAAAGGTTTTCGTGATATTAAAAAAATAAAATAATTAATTTTAACTTTTTTGTGACGAAAAATCGCCGCACAAAAGTTGTTGACTTTTAAAGTCAAAAAAATTATTTCTTTTTGTCGTTTTGTGACTCTTTTACGACGAAAAACTAGTCACCACAAAAAAGGTGGTCGCAAAAAACCATTTTTCTTGTAGTGTTAAGGGGTGTTATCCTTGATAAAAAAAACACGAATTAATTTTTTTAATATCTTATAATTTCTTTATATTAATCATATATACTTACATTATATAGGATTTAATTCATCAACCTTTTAGACAGAGGAACATCATAGACCGTGAGTAATGGTTCACATTTTACATATTAAAGCATTCATATTCCATTCCTTATCTTTATCTATGTAATTACACTAAAAATCACTACTTCTTCTCTCTCCTTTCAATTAAATAATACTTTTTATACCCTTATCATTACTTCTTTCTCTCTCATTCACTCACAACCACTTTAAAAAATATTAAAAAATTTATAAGGATTGTACAGTGATTCTTCAAATATACCAATCCACAATAACATTTTCTCTCTCCTTCACTCACAACCACTCAAAATCATTCCATATAATATACCAAACACACTCACATGATTATAGGGCACGGGTTGTGAATGCTCTTACCAAATTAACATCACATCATTCTTCATAATCCGTACAATATCAAATCAATACCACATTACCCTCAACATTTCACCCACCACGGTGGCGAAGCCAATGCATTGGGAGGGGGTGTCAAGGCCCCCCATGGACCATTTTTTTTTTGAATTTGGAGTGCAATTTTTTTGAATTTGTAGTGCAAATGTTTAAAAATTGTTAATTTTTAGCCTAATTTTGATCGAAATAGTGGCACTTTTACCGCAAAAGCAAGATTTTTTAACAAGTTGGGGGCGCACTTTGTTTAAATTTCAAATTAAATTTTAGCTCTTTAATTTTGCCCCCATGCTAGAAAATTCTTGCTCCGCCACTACCAACCACACATTGGAAATGATTTTCACACCCGTCATCATTCACTACAACCACGCCATCCGCTCACCCGGTGTGGTGTTCCACGCTTGGGTTTTAGGCCAAGTCGACCTCATGTGCGAGGCATGAAGACTGCGCTGATCAACCTAATTACCAGGACGTTCCTTTAAGGACGTCTATTAAATCTCTTATATTTATTTATTAAAATATACTTAACTGTCTATAATAATAAATGTTTGTATCTATATGTTGGATACTAAGATTTATAGCTATAAAAATCTAAAAAGGTGTTTGTGAGACGGTCAACTTGCACATCACATAGATCATTTTGCAAGCCTTTAGTCGGTTTTTAAATGTTCAGCTTGCTAAACTTACACTTCTAGGCATAAACATATATATAGCCTTTAACAAACATAACAATTATTTTATTTCTGTGTCTGCACTCATTTAATTATAACAAAGTAGAACATTTTTAATAGTCCAAACTTCTTTTAGTGAAGAATAAATAAGATATTGACATTAAATGTTGAATATCTTTTCACTCACCTTGCAAATTAATTATGGTATGATGCTTGTTTGGAAAGAACTTTAAATATGTATATACATGATAAAAATATGTATATACATGATAGGGTGAGATTCTTTTACAAAGTGTATTTTTACTACAAAGTGTTAGAAGACACAGTTAGCCTAAAAAGGTCACAAAAAAAGTTATATCTCACAATCTAAATCAAATTTCAAAAAAGTAATTCGGAGTCTCTGTTCCTCTCGTCGTCCTCTTTTAGAAAAAAAATAATAATAAAAATAAAATAAATTTCATTGTTTTTTTATAACACAATGACGTTATTGTATCTTTCATAATGACACAATGACGTCATTGTGTTTAGTTTCATAAATGACACAATGACGTCATTGTGTTTAATTTCATAAATGACACAATAAAAAACGTTAATTTTTTATTTTTCGTTTATTTTTTTTTTAGTGAGAACGGCTAGGGAAACAAAAACTCGGAATTACTTTTTTGAAATTCAATTTAGAATGTGAGATATAATTTTTTGTGACTTTTTTACTCATTGTGTCTTCTCACACTTTGTGACAAAAATACACTTTGCATTTAAACCTCTTTCTACATTATATTCTATGAAGGTGTTTTAAAAGAACTAGCAAAAAGCCAAAAAGCATATATGTTATTGTGTTATCACTGGAGGTTGCATCAAAGTGTTCATAAGAAATCCCTTACGAAAAGAATTCCAAATCGGTTGTGTATTAAAATATCAGGGACACTTAGCCTTATAAGTAGAGATGAACAAATCAGTTTTTCTGGCCAAGCTTGTTCGGGCCATAACGCAATTTCGGTTGGTCAAAGTTGGTCAAAACCGACGCTGAAATCAGGTTGGGTTGAAACTGGCTTCAGGAACAGAGGAACCGATCCTTATACACATTGTTCACCAACGAATAGTCATTTAATTTTAAAAACACTATAGATATTTCATATTCGATTAAGTATTAAAAGATTAAAGAAATAATAAACTCCCGATATATAAATTGTTGATGTTTTGAAAACTTGAATCGTAACGACTATTTGTTCAATATAATAAATTTTGCGGAGGAAACCGCATAACCTTGATACTTCTTGCAAGGTCATGAAAAGCTTGCAAACTTCGTGTTTGTCTAATATTCTTTTCAAACCTGTTTAGAATTTTGGAACTATAGACCAAGTCAATTTTATTATCTCTAAATAAAATTTAATCTAATGTGTTAATATTTAACTTAGTATAGGAGTACATTTATACGCACAAACAAATTATATTTCACTGGAGGAGTAGAGGTTTAAGTTATGTAAAGTTAGTGAGTTTTGAGTTTGGGCCAATACATATCCACAATCGAGCAGCCCAATCGGCCCAACTTTGAACTATTTGGGCTATGTTTGCTTAATAGCTAAAAGAAGTTTAGTTAAAAGAAGACCATGTGAAATTAGAGATAGTTGTCCGACTATAGAGAAATATTAGGAGTGTTGCATGATTCTCAAATGATACAATACATTTGTGGGGGTAAAGAAGAAGAGGTTGAGAAGACTTGAGAAGTGGTAATACCAAATCTTCTCCGTGCAGACGTCAGGAAGACGTTTTTTAATGAAATGTCTACCAAAAAACAAACAGTCAGCGCACTCAAAAGCTCTTCCCGGGTCTGCGTGCGCGCAGATGAAGAGGTGGGGAAGAGCTTTTGCCAAAAAAACAAACACCACCTTACTAATATCATTAGGTTACAAGATCATGTGTACTTTCGAGATAATTGTCCGGCTATAGAGAAATATTATATTTAGATTTTTAGATTCTTTTCAACACTTTGTGTAATCTATTTTTCTAGAAAATGGTCAAATAAACCCATTAAAATGGCAATGAGAATGAATAATTGGGAGTGTAGCATGATTCTCAAATGATAGAATCTGTTAAAAATACTTACATTTACTTATATTCAATTCAATTGTGTTTCTCTTTTATCTTAGGTTATATTTTGGGTTTATTTGTAGGTCTCTAATTTGTTGAGGGACTGATTCTGTCGTTTGTAGAAGTTGAAGGGCTAGAGTGGAATTGTGGCTGCTATATATTCAAAGTGTTGTTAGGGTTTGGATCTCATTCGAGATTTTCTTATTCGCCTCGTTTCCAGTTTCTTCCAGTTTCTTCTTTTCCGATCTACTCACTATTGTCAGTCGAGTTCTTCGTTGATCTTGTGTTGAGTGTTCGCATCATCTTGATGCTCACTCCATTTTCTGTTGTTTTCTTTGTATTCTTGTTAGTGAGCTGTTGTCATAGTAAACCCTTGATGTTCAGGGTTTTCTCTGCTTGTATTTGAAGATTTGCAGTGATTGTTGATATGAAGATGAATGGATCTATGAGTTTTTACAGAATCTGATAACTTCAAGTAATTCCAACTCTCAATCAGTGAATTCTGAAAATCCAGAAAACATAAATATGTATTTCTCATAATTATTCAACTCCAATATAGACCAAAAGTACATCCGTATCAGCAGCGAAATATCACATCGTTTTGACGAGACAACACGATGCTCCAGGAATCAATGCATCAGTTTGATGGTTAAATTGTCTGGCATGAAGCTACATCGATCGACTTTGGCAAGTAATTAATCGTGAATGGGTCACGTCACCTGACACCTGCTAGTGACGCTATCCTCTTTACCCTCATTAGCCAAAGCAAGAAATTAAACTAGTTTTGAACAAGCGTGAGCGTGACCCGCATGACCCATAATAGATCTTATTCAGATTTATCTTCGACCTTTAAGTCAGTCCTAACTGCCTAAAATAAATTGATGACCATCAAAACCACCTACAAAAGATTTCACCGACATTTTTTTAAAAAATTAGTTCTTTAAATTTGCTATATTGTGAGTAGGATTCTGAATTGGCCCTAAATAATAATATGATAGACTGTGGTCAGACACCAAATCATTAGCAGATCAAACACAATGAATGGATGCTGTATCTAACACCCTCCTACCAAAGGATTCAAGTCTCCTGATGCACAAATATTAGAGATGATGGATGAAGATGATATGGATTCAAGGATAACGACAACATTCACCAGACGACAAAAGATGTGTGCTAAGTGTAACCCAGGATTTGAATCTTTATCCACAACACTGCACGATTCAGCAGCCTCTAAGGCCTAAGCCTCGTTTAGTATACGAGTATGGTGTTCAAGAATCAAAATATGTAATGTGTATGCATCATATACCACATCCGTTGCCGACAAGAGAGATGACGGGCTCATAAGAGAATAAGAGTGTGTGCTCGTGAATTCCACCAATGTGTTTTAGGAGCATTGGCTGTGGAAGAGAGGGAACTCCACAACAAAACACGCATGGGGGGAGGGCAATCGCCGCTCAGGCAACCAAAAACAAATCGAAAAACATCAGTTGGTATGAGGAGCCTAATGTTACAAAAGTAATACATGAAATTTCAGGGTTAGCATATTAGTATCTAAAATCTAATATCTCAAAAGTATAGTAGAATAATATTGGCATATATCTCCATCTTCAAACAACACTAGTTAAAACAGACCCACAAAAAAAATAATTAATCCCCAGAAATATACTTCCTCTCTTCATAATATTTCTTCTCACTAGCTTCCTTCTTCGCATTTCTCTTCTGCAAAGTGAGGTAAATCAGTCCAAATTTCTCATTACTACCCAATCGGCACAAGTAACGATATGGATAAAAACATACCTGGTATATCTCATGATTGGCTTTTATTCTTTGAGCCACAGAAGTGGTGGTGATGTTTTTTCGGGCTTTCTAGTATCCTGAAAATGCCCATGCTTTTGGGAACTTTGTATGGGTCTTCCATGACCTGAAGTAATATATACGAGGGTAATTTAGTGTTTATAAGTCCTAGTGTAGAGAAAACTATAGCCAGAATGAAAGCGTTCATCTTACGTTACTAGAATAGTTGATCTCTGAAACAGTTCCATGCACAACCACGGAAATGTTAAAAGTCGTAATCTGGCCAAGATTAGAAGTAGCTAATGTTAGATACTGTTATTGTCATAGCAAAGCATGATTAGAACCACATAAACCCAATTACAAAAGGAGACAAGCGATACCATGTCTTTTGAGATTTCCCAAGGAGCGCCAATGATAACTTCATCAACGTATCGACAAGCCAAAACACTAAGACTTCGTTCATGCAGATGCATCAGTGGGAAATGACTCCCTCGTTGTTGGCTGCATGAAATGGACCAAACCTTTTACTACTAAAGAAAATGAGAGGGTCGAAGATGTACGGGTCGGGTGATGGGTAGATATGGTATTCCTTTTACATACTGAAAAGGTTTGGTCAGGATGACAGAAATTTTTTTGTCCATTCTTTATTATTATTATTTTTTAAATAGTGTGTTAAGTATGATTAAGAACTTACATTTTTTCAGTAACAAACTGAGCCTTTTAATTTAGTTAGCAGGTTTAATGCATTAAAAAAATACCAAGAATACTTTTTGACCCATATGACCCATTTCACCAGTTTGAAGCCGTTAAAGATTGAATTTTTTTTTCCCAAATCAATCAATTCACAAGGAAATGGATTAAAATTTCTACCTCTTGAAAACAACAGATATCAATTAAGATTCTAGAGAAAATACCTGATGGTTTGATCGGTATAAATGCCCACTAGTAGAAAATCTCCAAGTTGACGAGCGCTCTTCAGAATCTAGGAATACAAAACCCGTGTCTCATTAATACTATCATCAAAACTGCAAAGTGCAAACTATCTGCCATATATGCATGTCCAAGTATGCAGATCCAATGGACCACCATAATGAGTCAGAAAGATAAGAAAACAACAGGCTACATACTTCAACATGTCCAGCGTGAAAAAGATCAAACCCTCCATCTATGTATACGACACGAGCATTTGGTCCAGGGCCCTGAACCCACATACAAAACAAAACAATAATTAATATAAATGCAAACAAAATCATGACAATAGAAAATTAATCATTAAACAAAAACACACCTTGCCATTTGAAAATTGCACAATTCTTCTTGATGTAGGCAAAAAGTTAGAAGCATGTTTGGATTTCAAATTGCCTTTCGGATTCTTATTCATTTCATTACATTCTCCATTTGCTTGGTTATCATCCATTGATGCGAGTATCCTTCCTGCATGCAAATAGAAATGTTATAAAGCAACTCACCTTGTACCAATGAATAGGAACAATTGGATTATATAAGTTACTTGCAGTACCTACAATGTCTGTACTCGAGACACCTTCTGTGCGTTTAATCTGCTTGTAACGACCAACTTTCTTTGCTAATGCATATGCATCACTTCCATCAGGAAGCAGGCAAGGATCATCCCCATGAATGATATAATCAATCTTATGCTCATTAAAGAGACTGTTCATGAAGTCTTCAGTAATAGCATATGGTGCATTCGCAATAACTTCATCCACCCACTTCAACCCGCTAACAAGTGCCAATCTTTAAGAATACAACACTAAATCAATACAGGATTTCCACATAACAAGGCTTAAAAAGGTGTTGAAGAGAGATCAATAGATCATACCTCTCTTCCATAGATAATACAGGAGGACCCTTGTTCTTTATAATTTCCTCATCACTCACGATTCCAACCACCAATTCATCTCCCAAAGCTTTAGCTTGTCTCAAAGCATTTGCATGCCCATAATGCATAAGATCAAAACAGCCATCCATATAAACACGAATCCGTTTCTTCCCCCCTTTTTCCTTCTGAAGATTCCCCAAATAAGGTAACATGTATGGCAAAGTAGGAAAACCAGCAATACCACTTAAATAACTTGTAGAAAAACCAAGTAACGCAGCTGTTAGCATAATCACACCGAATAGATGCGGGTGGTAGTATACCCCCTCCCAAATAGAATAGTTAGCTTGATACTCCATATTAACACAAACTGGGGCCTCTAGAACCCTAATTGAAACTGCACGAGAGACACAAACCCTGCAAAAACACAGTACAAACCATATTCACATACAGAAATAAAAAAAATCGGTGAATTTGCAGAAAAAACCTTTTACATAAACAATATGAAAGTATGAAACAACTGATTTGCCTGAATCCTACGCAAACATCCAAATTAAGATCGGTTATCAAATTTTAACGGAATCGAAGTTGAAACCCTAACATCATAACAAAACGACGTAATCAAACCACCATAACTACACCAGAATCAAAATCATATTCCACCAGATCAACACGAAATGCGTGAAACAAAAGCCTTAATTGCAGCGATCGGCTGATCGCAACCTAAAATCATCAAAAATTACGCATGTGGGTCAAATTCACGGTGCAAAAACCACAAAACAGATCACAAACAGACACATAACCGTGATCTACAACACCAAATGCAAATTGCACATGAGATTCAAATTTCAGCTTACGATTAACAATTGAATCTAACATACGCTATCTACGATCAAAATTAAAAACAACAAATGATAAAAATGAAATCTAGAAGCAACGATCACCTGTGACGATTGTGTGTGTGTTTCCACTGTGTGTAAAGGGTTTGTTCTTCGTGAGATTTGATTTGATTGAAAGCGAAGATGAAGATATTTAAGGGGGTGATGACGTGATGATGACGTGATGATGACGTGAGCGAAGTCACATGGGGCAACGAGAAGAGACACGAGGTGTGTCTTGTTGGCCTCAAGACTAGTTGACTACTTAAAATAATATAATAATTTGGAAACTTTTTTTTTTTTTTTTTTTGTTTTTGGGATGATGTGTTTTTTGTGGTTGGCCATGTGCGAAATTGAGCTTTTTAAATTATTTTATTATAAGATTTTTTTTATTATGCCCCATCAAAAGATCGTGTAATAAAGTTCTATAATAATGTTCATCGTAAAATTGACATTTAGTTACCCACCAATGATTTTTAACAAAACTAGTTAAGGTAAGGTAGTTTTAAAATTTTATTATAATAGAATGAGGTTTTGGGTTTAACTTTAATAAGTTATAAATAAAAAAAAGGTTTCAGGTTAAATCAGAGAGTTTTTTTCATTTAAGCTAAGTTTCTCCTAAGAATGGTCTCGATTTTATACTGGAGTAATGGAAATGAAGGGTGAAGCAATGACCTGTCAGTAATTTTTTAGCCGTTCAAAAAAAGTTACTATATAATGGATCGTTGTTTATTCTTTGATTTTAACTAGGAATAACTAAAATACGAATATAATTAGAAATTTGAAATTGGGTTCAAATATTTGATTTAGTTTAACGCATGAAACAAAATTTTGAGCACATAATTTGTAGCTTAGTAATATGGGTGTTGGTGGTAGCTCTCTCAAGCCTAAAGTATAAGGGCTGATATTTCAACGTGAATATATATTTTAATGTGTGATGTGAGTTTGTCATTAAAAAAATATGAAAAAGTTATGATTCGATTATTTGTATTTGTGATTTTCGGACGAATTTGACTCGTATATCAATTTTCAGTTATAATTATGTGTACCTTTTACTTTTTCTATAAATAATACAAATAACTTTTTAACTAAATTATATATATTATTTATTTATTGTAATTTGATTTATTCCAATCAACCATATTCAATCTTCACATTGATATTACACATAACCTAACGTACGTGTTTTTGTTTTCTTCATTATTTGAATAAGAAGAAACTTTTTTTAAGTTATTTAACTTGATGATTGTAAGCAGGTGTATGAAATTTGTCAAGTTAAATGAACTTCAGACTTGGTTGGTTGGTAAGAGCCCCCCTCCCAAAGAGAAGGTCAGGGGTTCGAACCTCCCTTCCGGTTTGGGGGACATTTTAGAGCAATGACGAGAATTAGCCTTTGAGCCACTGGTGCGGACGCCGATTCTCAGAGCTCGACCTCGTTTTCATCCGGCTGTTACTCCAGAGGGGCAACCCTTGTGGAGGCAGTATGGTTTCCGGGGGAACGCGGAAACCAAGTCTGACAATCCAGCGTGGACCCGGTTCAGACAACATAGTCTGGAGCAGATCTTGGCTAGGGTCGCTCAAGGGAAACCTCATGGGCGATGTGACATTGAGTCTGTAACACCCCAACCCGGTTAGGGCTGACGTGTCACACAAACAGTAAATCAGAGTTTCATAACGATAAGATTAAAGTGCTAAGGAACACACAAATCCTTACATAGATCCAAATAACTTAAATAAAGTCTTAAAATCAAAATACTATTAAGTCTTTTTGATCCAATTATTCTCATTCTACTTCTTGAGTTAACACTCTTCACTCGTTCCCCTGAGCCCCTTGAGTACCTGCTATAAAAATAAGAGAAAACAACAAAAGAAAATACGGCTGAGCCAAAGAATGCTCAGTAACGGAAATAAACAATAGCAATACAATGATCGATAACGATAACAATGAGATGATCAAGTTGAAGATCAAATGATAATGATCATCTAAAAGAAATACCCATATGAGCCAATAACAATAACAATTAACAATGTGTACATTAGCTGCAGTTCTAATGCACCAATATGTGAGATAGGAATGTGGGCACACACACCTAACCATCTCACCAATAACAATAACAATGATATCCTAGGATCGATCCATACGCCTCCTTTAACAATAATCAATATATGTCACAACTTAGCATATAATAATAATGTAGAGACGCTGTGGTCTAATCGCTCTGCCACAGATAGAGCACGTCACTTGTGCCACAATGACGCCCTATGTCCCCATAGGTGGATGTGCTCGGGTATAGAGGTCAATGATACAATCAATCAAGCCAATATAACACAATAAGTTACACTAGTGCTCATAACCCTTAATCAAGGTTACTAGCTATAATCAATCATTTAGGGAGCATGTGACAATGAGTACAAAGCAGATAAAGGCTATCACATGCAAACAATATCAACTATACAATAAACACTTATAACAATAATCTTATGGATTTAATAACCAACAAGTCAAGTTAAGAATTCAAAATACAGATCAAGAACGAGAGGTATTCATGCTACGAGAGGGAAAGGTCGGAATCCGTACCTTATACACGAATGACAATAATCAGAAACAAAGTCTAGGCTCGGTTAACGCCGTGAGAACCTACGATAACATAACGCAAATTATAGTTTGAAAAATTCCAGTTCTGCCTCTGTCTTTTTGCACTCGTTAAAAATACTAAACGACGTCTAAAAATTATGAAAATCTCCAGTCTACTAGATTAGTGAGTTCTGAACAACTTTCATTTAGAAAAGTTTCTGATTTGGATTACCGAAATATGAGAAAAACGTGGATCTTTACAGCTGCGCAGAACTGCTAGCTGTTACGAAAACGATTGCTTAGAGGTCTAAACGAATGAGTTTTTCGATGTTTTATATACCAACAGATTCGTCTTTCGACGAACTTCGTCATGGACATAAAGTTTAACTGATTTGGATCTGTTATGATAAAGTTATGGCCTCCGTAAGTTGGCTGTAAATTACGGGACTAATCAACTATTTAAAACTTATTTTTAAACAAAATGAACTATTTATAATGTTTGTTAATATTATATATAACTTGTTAAGGTATCTAACAAATTAATTTACAGGAGATTAATTGGGTACTTTTATATAATAAGTTTTATGTTTAATCATATTTTTACCATTTATTAAAAGAATCCATAAAAATAATTTAAATAAATGTCCTTGTTATACAATCTTATAAAGGCTTAGACTTAAATAAAATTACAGAAAATTAAGGTTGCTGATGTAAAAATAAACAGAGCTTATAAAAAGATTTTTATAATTTTTGGTAATTTTTCTGTAATTTTTAAAGGCTTATAAAGGCGTAAAAAAAATAAATGTGGGTGCACGGGTTCGAACCCGTGACCCCAAGGATTGCAAGTGAACCGTGAACCAGTGAACTAAGGGCCTCAGCCGCGCTAATAGCTGGTTCTGATAGTTTATAACTCATTAAACCAAGAATCCCCCAATCATCATGAACCCTAGTTTCAATCTACCCGAAATTGAACATCAAATCGATGATAATAACCAAATTAAGGTTAGGGCTTTCATTCCTCATACTTAATCGAGTAGATACATGTATTTAATTACCTGATTACGTTTCAAATCGAAGATGAACACCACTAGAAACAGGTCGCGGCCTTGGAAGATTCAAACGATGATCAAATGTTGATGATAATGAAATTAACTTCACAGGGAATTTCCAATGACCCTAATGATCAAAAGCCCTCTATTGGTATCGTGAAATACAACTCAGAAGGTGAAATCGAATAAGTTGCAGGTCCGCGACAGAGATGGAATCAATGATGGGATTTCGATGTGTTTTTGATGAAAGTTAATTCATAGGAAAGTTATAAACGATCCAACGTGTGTTAGTGCGGGTTTAATTTAACAATTTTTGAAGTTTGGTGCTCGGTAGTGGTCGAAGACCCGGTCGACAGTGGGGTGGTTGGTTTTTGGTTGTAATCGCACTGTGATTTTTAAATTATTGTGGGGTGCGAGTTCGAATCACCCACTCGAATGTGTCGGGCATTTAATTTGATCAAAACATCGAGTGTTTTTAGCCGTGGAGGCTCGCCGGAACCGCGGTGAGGGTGGCCGGAATTTGTGACCGGCGAGGTAAATCGGGAAAACGGGTAGGGGCTGGGTAATAAAAGCAAGTTACACCTTTGGTCCCTGTAGATTAGTGTTTGTTTTATTTATGCACAAAACTTATTAATTTAAGTTTTAAAAATGGTAAAATCACCCCCTGCACTTTTAGTATTATTATTATTATATTATTATTATTATTATTATTATTATTATTATTATTATTATTATTATTATTATTATTATTATTATTATTATTTTTACGGGTATTATAGAGTCACTCTTAAGAAAGTCACCGTTCAAAAAAAAATGAAGCGATAAGTAGAATCGGCTAATTTAGTAGTCTTTTATCTTTTAAAAATAAATGTTAGATTCAAACTCATCCATAATATAATTTAGTTTGAATAATTGAAGGGTACGAGTAAGATAGATCTACCTTTCAAAATAATGATAGTGATTGTTTATCTACACTGTATAAAAAATAACTTTACCTACTAGACTAGGTATAGAATTCAAACTTTGCCGCAAGAAAAAAATATTACCTGCTATGACAACAACTACAACTATAGGTAATTTTCAAAAAGCTTAGAATTTATGTCTTTAGTCAACCGTCTAACGCTACATCAATCATGAAAACTCCTCATGTTCACCTCATTCGATACCTTTGTAGATGTTCGCCTCACTTGACGTGATACCTTTGGATGCATCCACGAAAACATCGACTTCCTACCAAATATTATTTTACGATATTCACAAAATCACGAGCTTTATGATTCTTTATACACAATAATATGATAATACAAGCAATATAATTCTATCAAATAATGCCTTTTTATTTTTAACAACGTTTTATATTACCAGAAAATTAATCAGAGCTGCACAACGTAGGATTTGAACCCACAACCATTTGATTGGGAACACAACTTTTTACCATCAAGTTATCCCCTTAATAACAATCTTTTTTTACTAACTTCAAGTAACCTCATATTTACAACATTGAGTAGATCCTTAACTATCACATTTTTCAACACAAACATAAATGTTCAACAAGTAACGAAACTACACCAAATTAACACAATCTTGCATAAACTTACCTAAGGTTATTTGTATTTGATACGTTAATATGGTTTTTTGGAATGGGAAAAATTTTCCTCACACCCGGAAAGTTCATCGATTCACAGGGAAAATAAGGATGTTTATTCTCACTTGTCCTTTTTGGATTAATAGTTGTACATATAGTTATGTGAAAAAATAGAGAAAATAAGTAATGATTACCAGTGAAGTGAGAAGAATGAGAAAAATGAAGAAACTATTAATGTGATGTTGATATGACATCTGAAGAAAATAAGACGACCACAAATGACCTAACACATGCACCCCAATATTTTACTGATAGTAGTATTATAAAACTAGTTTGATCGAAACTCAAAATATGCTTTCGTAAAAGTCTATATTTTTAAAGTGATATATACATACCCATGTATATAATCGATTGCTTGTCACTTGGGATGGTGCCCAAGGACAAGAGAGTTTCTTGGAGTATACCCATGTTCGAACCTAATAGAACGTAATGTACATCAGTGTTCGAACCTAATAGAACGTAATGTACATCAGCGCGATTTAAGAGTAGTGTAGTTTTGTTGGTAAAAGAATAACCGATTTGGTTAATTACTTCCAACTTCAAAAGTTAGAACTACTTCGAATTTAAAACACATAAATTAGTAAGCACGCAACATTTTTAAAAAGAAGAAGAAAGGTTACGTCGTTAAGGAAAACACCGAGATTTAAGAGACACATGTTCAAACTTATTAGACATACAAACAAAAGAAACTTCACCATGTGTCGCTTGTATCTAGAAACATATATTTTTTGCTGGCTAAACATAAATATAAGTGTCATTGGGAGGACCATAGAAGTTGTAGTGTTTTTCTTATTTAAATCGATTTGACATTTTAATAGAAAAGAATCATAGAAAGTGAATGTAAATAAGTAATCAAATCAATAAGATTAAGACCGTCACAAACTTGTGACTAATATAAAGTTAATCAATTAGGTATTATCTATTCCTAAAACATATATATATATATTGTATATTTAATAATTTTATTAAATTTAATTTATTAAATGATGATTTTATCCTTACTTTTACAAAGATATGTTTACATATTTTCTTTCCTAAGACAAATAGTTACATATTTTTTCAAGTTCAAGCCTTTTACATTAATAAAAAACAAATAATTTACATTTCCAAATTCCTTAGTTAAAAACTTTATTTTAAAAAAAAATTTATTGACAATTAAAGTTATATCTTCAAATACAAAAGTCAACTATCAAAGTCTTAAACAGTTACAATATCAAAAGGTAGTATATGAAAATCACTTGTTAAAATAAGGTTAAACTAGTCATTTAATACGTTAATTTTAATGAAATTAATATGTAATGTATACGTTTTAACAATAAGAAATGTGTAATTGATTATGTGACCCATGTAAATATGTACTTAGCGGTCTTAAAAAAAAGAAAATATGTAAAAACATCTCAAAAGTAATACCATAAAAATAATATTATTTTTTAATTCAGTATAGTAGTCATAATAAAATGTTGATACATTGGTAATTATAACAACGAGTCTAAACTGAGAATAAAAAGTATGAACTAACTACAAAGGTGCATCTAACTATATGTTACAACAATGCATCCATATTTTTTCGAGTTTGATAGCAAAGATTTGAACATCCAACCCATTATAGATTAACGTTCAGATCAGATAAAAAATTTCTATTTTTAAGAAACATAAGAAGTGACATGGAATCTAAAAAATATCTAAAATACATAAATTTCATGTAGACATAAATCTTAAAAAAACGTGTTCATACTTAATAGTATACAAAATTTGGATAGTAATCAAATTTTAAGTTTTGTTTATTTCAATAATATGTTAACCTGACTAGTGGTCTATAGTAGTCCATATAGTCACCGTAAGTTAGTGTTACAATGATATAACTAGTGGCCCATTACAAGTGTTAAAAAAATAAAAAATATATAATAACATTATTTTTGAATTAAATATATTAAAATGATCTATTTAAGGGAAACTAATAGAAAAATAACCAAGTTTTAGCAGTGTTTCAATTATATCACTTATTTTTATTGATTTCCATCTAGTCATTAATATTTTTATTTATTCCAATTAGGTCTCTAAAGTTCTAGGAGTGTTCCAACTAGGTCACTCCTAGTTTTTCAAAATTTTTAAATAATGCAAAATTTTTTTAAATAATTTGATTTTATGTAAATTTTGCTAACTTTTAAATATTTCAATTTTTTAAAAAAATGTTTTACAATTTACGAATGACTTAATTTGAACAATCTTGCAACTTTAATGACCAGATTGGGACATCAAAAATTATGAGTGGCCTGATTGGAACAAAATAATCTACGAGTAACTTAATTAAAACAATCATGAAACAATCATGAAACTTGATTACTACATTATACGAAAGAGTTAAGAAGGTTTTAAAAAAAATAGTGAAGCTTTTTTTTTAAAAAAAATTGAATATGAAAGAAAATCATACGACAACGGTGTAGCATGATATATGTGGTTTTCTACAATACTAGCCTAACGTCCCGTGTGTTACACGGATTGAAAAAACTAAAATAACGAATATTTACAATTAGAAATTAAGAACTAATATTAATAATCTTCTAATATATAAGAATAATATATAAGAATGATATATAAGGATGCGAAATTTAAGGGATGCAAAATTTTCATTAAAACAACTTTTCGCTATATGAATGACACGTGACAATAACTTCTTGAGAGTGTGTCATGTGACAACATATAACTTAAAAGCCAATAATTTATTAAAATATAATATTGATAAAATGTTATAACAAACTTAGCTGCAAATATGAAGAAACATGCCAACTTAAGTTGTATTGTGATTGTATATAAATTAAATTATGAAAAACAAATCTCTTAACATTATGTTTGAAACTTTAGATTCTGTTTACCATAATTTTGATTTAAAATCATTGTACATATATTACAAAATGGCTTTTTATTTTCTCAAAATAAATTATGAGGAATACAAATAATGATTTCCATTTTAACATTTATTTGAATATAAAATAAAAATGATATTAATTCAAACTTTAGAAACTTTTTATTTCAGGAAAATAAATTAAGAGAAATTTTTAGAGTTTAAATGAGTATTTAATATGATGACAAGTGACAATATTTGTTTAAGAATTTGACATGTGTGAAGAGTGTTTAATATGATGACAAGTGGCAAAACTTTTTTTTTATTATATATAAAGACTAGGTTATGAACCCGTGTGGGTACACGGATACGAGTCAAACAATTTATAAAATTAACAAACATTTATAATAAACAGATACTTTATAAACTTCATTTACAAGTACATATTAATAATACTTTTACACTTAATAGATTTATAGCTATAAATGCTAATTACAAATCTCTAAAAACTTCTTTATATACAACATTGACTGTCTTATTAGTAAGAATACCATCTTTATCAACAATTACGAGTTTGAGTCCATCTCTACTTTTAACTCTGGACAAAGCAACGTAGAGCTGACCATGTGAAAAAACTGGTTGCCTCAAATACAAACCAATTCTAGATAACGATTCATGCATGCGGTTTTCGAGGGCAAAACAGTAATTTGAGAGAAACCAAGCATTGTACCACCAAGACTAAGTGCCGCCCTTGCAGAGTCTGCACCACATGTGATAAAAAAACATGAGCTTTGCAAAATTTATTCATTTCAAGGTGGATGGAATTCTAAGAATATAAAGATGCAATATCTTACTCTCATCACCAAACTCAACAAATGCAAACCGCAGGCGCGAATGAGGATCGCCACAAACTCGACAATCCAGAACCTTAATAGTAACCATGTGTCAGTATCTCTTTAACAAATGATTAAAACTATAAAGAAAGTTATCAATTGAAGATAAAGATTGTGACTTACATGTCCATAGCCACTAAACAATGTTGCAAGCTGCTCTTCAGTGACCTATTAAAAAGACTATTTGAGTAAATAACATTTAGACTATGAAACAAATGACATATTGTATAGAAGAAGTAAACGAAAACATGCAATTTACTCACATTATGATCAATGTAAGAGACATAAACAGTTCTCTTGATGCTATCCTCTCGTTTAGCTCTGAAAGCCCTGCCATTGGATGGTATTCGGGTGTTGCTATAGTTACCTCTCCTCTAATTTGGATAACAAAATTAAACTATTTTACAGTTCTGATGTTGAAAGTAGAAAGAAACATAACACGCAACCAACTTTGACTATAATTAGCTAACATAAAGTTCCGGAATCCAATACCGAACACGCCCTTACAACCTCTAAAATATAATAAAATATAATAGAGTTACCTTTAGGCCTTGAGTAAGGGTTTTGTCACCAGATCCACAGGCTAAAAATCTTTACCAGCAAAAGTCAAATTATCACCTTGAAACGAAACCTCAATCAAGTATGATGTATCTAAACACCCATCTTAGTAGTTGGTTCAAATTAACTTGTGATGAAAAAAATCCAATGATCACCTTGAAACCTCAATCAAGTGTGATGTATAATAAAATCAAATGGAAAAACACATCTAGACAATGAAAGAAAATGAAATTGTGGCATTGTGTTGAAAAATTGGTAAAAGTTATTTAATGCAGCAATGAGCAAATATTGATATCCATAATAATCATATAAAATAAGCAAATATTGATACACAATATTAAATACCTACAGCTTACCAGCCCTCGTCATCACCCAACCTCATAAATGATATGCTAACTTCAACAGATTTGTCATCAAATGAGGCATCTTGCAAAAATAGGATTAAACTATAAACTTTTGTCACCAACTATTTGCTAAAATTAATAACTTAAATTGAAAGCTACCTCACAATCTCTATAAATGTAAGTAGGCCAAATGTCATAGTCTCACACAACAGCAATATAAGGTGGTGATCTGCGCATTTTAAGAAATGTAAGTTTTACGGTCTAATTGGTATTATAGTTTTCTTTGTCCTTATGTAGTAATTTTGTGGTAACTAAGTTCTTTTGCTCCTATTTGGTCATTGTTTTTTATGTTATAATTACAAATGTATGTTTTTTAAAAACTTGTATTTACCAAAACAGACCAAGCAAAGGTCAAAAACTTGCTATCCTACACCATGTGCCCATGAAACTCAATAGAGTGATGGTAAATCATCACCCTTTTATATGTATGGGGTCTCACCAGAGCTAATTTACAATCAAACTTGGCTATTAAAATAGAATGCTTTTACCATTCTTTTAGCAAAAACAATAGATATTAAAACCATAGTACCAAAAAATAACGTATTCAATAATACCCATAATTTGATACAAACTAACCTTGGAAAAAACAAAATCTTCGTGTCATGAGCACGTACCCTTTCAACTATTTGGGAGCAGCAACAGAACCTTAAGTCCATCAAAATATAAGCGATAAATTCTTCTTTTTAAGAATTCTACATGAACTCACAACTACAAGAACAAAATGAATTAGTTTCAACAATGTACACTATAACTACTACTTTAACATTATCAAAAGAAATTCTAATATCCATATTACATCTTCATATCAAAAGAGAGTTAAGAACCTAGCAGCAGTGTGGTACCTTTCTTGTACTCAATTGTCAAACTCCAGAACATCTTTTATTTGTTTTTAAGATCATTTCGTTTAATCATCTTAGAAGTTTGTCAAAGTAAATTGGTCTGTGTTCCCTAATCTAACCCAGATCCTTAATATATTACCAAAGGTTCAGAAAAAAGAAAGAAAGACATGAGATTTAAATTAGATACCTGCACATACAATGCATTTAAAGAGTCTCTTTTGCTCTTATCATCACAATTGAAGCTTCCCCCATTTACTCACCTGCAACACCAAAAACAACTTCAACACATTCACACACCAATTAACACACAAAACCAAACCAAATCAGTACATTAACAGTCTGATAAATAAAAGACAAATAAAAACAAAGAAGAAGAAGATAACAAACCTAAGGACGTAGCGGATTCGATGTCGTCATGTTTGAGCACCGATTATTGAATCTTGATAGGAAGAAGATCGTTTTTCATCGACAGAGAGGAGGGTAACGATTGCAAGAGGGTGAGAGATTGAAGCAGCCATCGAACCTAAGACCGTGAGACGATGATTTAGGGTTTCAATCGGAGTGGTCGTAGATTGTAACAGCCATCGATGGTGAGAGATGATTTAGGGTTTCTTGCTTGTGTGTTGAATAAGTTTTGTGAAGACCCGTATAAGGTTCCGGGTCATAATAGGTCCGTGTTTTTTTTAACATAACTGGTAGGAATGGTAAGCAATGGACACATGGAAATAAGCTGCTATTCACATGCCATGTGGACCAAAAATTAAAGGGAGTAATGACACTTGTAAAAGTAATAGGGATGGCTTATGTAAAAATGACACATAATCAAAAAAAGCTTTTCTTTATTATAATAGATAGATTTCTTACAACATATATAGTGTAAGAGCATTCACATTAACATCCTCCGATCCTAGTTGTCTTTATATTATAAGGGAAACTTGAAAAAAATATATATCTTACACCTACATTAGATTTCTCATCCCCATCTTCATTCCATATAATTTTAGAAGAAACCATAATAATTCCCATATTTGAGGGTCATCATCTACTCTCTAATTTATTATTTTATATTTTAAATAAACTAGTTGGTTTCTTCCCCGCGCTTCGCGACGGGTTGAACCGATACCTGGGTAAGTCGGGAAAAGGCTCGGAAATGGTCTTCTCTTTTGGATGATGGTACTTGCAGTCTGATCCATATTTGCAGTCTCCAGTGTTCATGAAATAACGACATTTTTGTTCATCGGGTCGCTCAGGCAGATTAGAAGCAGATGTTAAAGTATAGGACTGGTCAATGGAGGCCGAACCACCAAAGAAGCTGGCCAAGGTTACAAGGCTCAAACTTCCCTGAGAAAAGACCACCACCACATATTATAACTATGGTACCATTCATTATAATGCTAAAAGAAGAATTAAACCAGCAAGAGTCCCGAAACTTGGTAATCAATAACTGTTAACTGCTCCATGCTTTGTTATAGTCAAAATAAAGCAATGTGAAGTACGACGGCAAAAAAGAACATTTTTAGATATTAAAAGAAATCCAAGATAACAATCGACCGCTCCATGCTTAGTTGTTGTCAAATAAAGCAATTTGAAGTATGACAGCAAATAAAAAAATTAGATACTAAAGAAATCCAAAATAACTATTGATTGCTCCATGCTTAGTTATTGCCAAGACAAAGCAGTTTGAAGTATGACAGCAAATAAGAACATATTTAGATATTAAAAAAGTAAAAAGAATCTTAATAATCCTTCATGTTCATCGGTAAAACAGAAACATTAACGACGAACTCAAAAAACTAAGTGAACAGCAAACCATAAGCTTTACCGCCAAACGCTCATAAAATAAGGAGGTGTTGAGATTTGTGTTTTAGAACAAGTTTTGGTCATTTTAGCTATTAATTCTTAAATATTTACATTTTGTCTAACGATAAATAATCTCATTACATGATCCCTAAAACTTCAAACATCAATCACATCCATACAAAATTTCCTTGAACCTGCTTTTACAACTGATTATGTGATTCCGATTATTTAACGTCACATAATCACTTTCAAAACACACATCCAAACACCTCCTTATTTGGAAACCCGAGGACAGACTTTAAATAGTTGTTTGTGCTAATGTGTATATAGAAAAATGTTAAATATACAAATATATACTAACATGTAAGTGCTCTAACCTTGTGCTAGGCCAATGCCTTGTGAAGGAGGAAGAATAACCGGTAAGTAAGTTTGAGGATCAGAAACATATGTTGGTCTAGGTAATGACCAGGCAGAAATACCAGACGAAGGTACAAGTGTCGATGCATATGGTACACTTCCTCCATCCACTGACGGCTGTGGATGATGGAACTTGCATGAAACTCCAAATTTACATGATCAAGTTCGTATGTAATGTGGGCATGCCTTTTCTTCCTAAAACTTTGACTTTTATTTCACTAAAGCAGTATTTAAAATTGGGATTTAAGAAGTATACCTGTCGCATAGGTAACCCAACCATGTTCAACATAAGTGGTCCAGCCCCACGCCTATTATGAGGATGATTGTATTTGCAGGTTGATCCATATTTGCAAGTGCCCGTCTTTAGAAAATACTGAAAGTGATAAAAAGTTCATTTATAATGCTTTCCAGTCAGAAGACATCTTACCAGTACCTAAACTCTCTTGGTGTGTATCCCTTTCTACTCAGGAGTTAAGCGGGCTTTGGGTATTTATTATGAGCCCAAACGATGGATTCAATCGAAATAAGCAAGAATACTATTTCTACGGAGAATACCATTTCTGGGATTTCTGCTGCAAACTGGTATATGATTGTAACTTTCCGCCTTTTTTTGGTAAAAACCTATCAAATATTGGAGAATCTTGCAAGCAAAAGTGAGGTTTGACGATAAGTCTCAGCTTTAGGATCATGATTATCTAATTCTAGATCTTGAAGTTGTAGATTCACTCTAAAGCCACACATCCAAACACCCACTACATCACCTTACTAAAGAGATATACGTGTTCTTCAAAGTCCAGACATATTAAGCACACAGACAGAAGGAAAGAAATTTTCTATGAAGTTGAAGAATAAAAACAGAATAGAGAATGCAAATGAAAAACTGATGCGCCTCATCTGTGTATTAGTGCGTTTGTTAATCATTTGATACTTGTTTCTCAGCAACAATATGGTCATGTACTACAGAAAATAATAATTGATTTAACTAAATTAAACCATTTTAGGATGTAAGGTAAACGGAATGCTAAAATAAGCCTAAGAGACTCATCTTTTCAATGTCTTTCTCCTTTTGTTTCTTATTTCTTTTTTCATTTGAATCAAAGAACTCATTAAATGATCAATGGAACTCAAGGTTCAAGTATCATAAACATAGCATCAATAATTTCATCTTATTCAACTACATGCAAGTTATGTTACTAAATATGATTCTTGAACGTCAATATAATCACTATGAAAAGTCACTAACAACGCCCCCTAGAAAAGCATTTTTAGTTCAATTTCAAACTCGAGCCATATCAATAGCTATAAGTAATCACACAAAAGATATTGCAGGCATCAAGAAACTTACTACACAGTCTGGCTCTCCAACTCTTTCTGGAAGCTCACCTCCATGCTGATTGGCCTACAAAACAATAACTTCCAAACATTATGCACACAAAGAACAATGAGCCAATAATTCATTCAAGTTAAGCTAAAAGACACCCACAAATCATTTAACAAAAATATTCCAATACTGTGCACAAATGATCTTTTTGTCAGGTGTTTGATCGACTTTTTGGTCACGATATAATCAGTAGTTTGCTGATTGCTCATGTATAAAACCATTGATCATTAAGAAAAACAAATTGATTACAGAAGATGGTTCTTTTCTTTACCTAGCCAATGTGGGTTGGATGATTAAACCTACAATTACTTCCATATCCACACATGCCAGTCCTTATATAAAATATTCAATCCGGTTCACTCGGTCTATCTGGATAACTACCTGCAGCAGTCCCGTCTTCTTTCCCATCCGTCTGAATCCTCAACAGCCTTACAGCTTCTAAAATCCAAAACTTTAATCAAAATTCAAATAACAAACAACAACAAATCCACAATTTTACAGTAGGTGACACATAATGAATCAAACTGCAACAGAGTAACATCAGATAGATACAGAAACTGATCAAATGAAGGTGATCACATTCTTCTAAACTTAACAATTGCTTCAAAATCAAGCATCAATCAATCACCAACAGAATTAACGCTAATTAAAACCCAAAACATAACTAATTATCAATCACCAACAGAATTCGACTAACTTGCGTTGTTTTACCACTACCAGTTTCACCGACCAAAATTAGGGTTTGATTCTCTTTTAACGCTGTAAGAAACTCCTCTTTCTGATGCCAAACTGGTAGTGTTTTCCTCTTCTCCAAGATATCGTAATACCACTATGAGTACGGGCGTCCGTTCCACTTGTTCACCGGCAACATGCCGCCGATGCCGGTGGCTCGGCCGTTGGCTTTGTGAGTTTTCGCCGCCGCTGAGGCGTCGTCGACGACGTCGAACAGACTCACCTTTCTCTTCCGTTCGGTAGTCATCTAACCGTAGGGTTACAGAGGTGTTGTTGCAGTGGTTCCTCTGATAGAGGTGGAGCGATGGTGGAGGTGGGTGTTGGTGATTCCGAGAGCAAGCGAGAGGTTCAACGACACCTGAATCGGAATCGGATTGGCGGTGGCGGTTGCCGGGGGAGTCACCGGAGACGGCGGCGGGGGCGGATGCGGTGGTGGTGGATCTGAGAGGTTGTTCGTCTTTCTTCTCGATGTCCATTGAGAGGTATGCGTGAATGTGGGAATGGGAGCTTGTTGAGGGGAAGGGGGTATTTGAACGTGGTACTATTCATCGATGAATAATACTATTCATCACAACTTGGTTTTTTAATATTAGGTAATGATTGTGAGTAGAAGAGAGAGAGAATAATGAAAAAAATGATTCATGAAGTTTTATTCTATTGAAATAAGTATAGATATGAGGAAGCTGATGTTGGATATTTTTAAAAAAATAAATGAAATTTTTGAAGGATGATGTTTTTTTTTGTTAATTATAATGGATGGGGTTGAGAAAGCTAGTCTAAATGCTCTAATTATACTACATTTTAGTTAACGGTTTATCATAATAAACATAGATTACCCAAAGCACTTTACCCTACAAAATATATCATCAAATATGTATCCTAAAAAAATTAACTTTCCACATAATAAAATACTAGAATGTAGTATTACTAAACAAATGGTTGTAAGAGAAAATAAAAATAAAACATGTTTACGTATAGGGTTCCGATAAATAGGTATATGGCGTCATATAATCAGATATGTTATCAACTCATCCCGTACACGTCTCGTGCCTTTCAAAAATTTAAAACTAGTCCTATATGCAACCCCCTACACAAACACTCATCTTAATACTTATCCTGAATGTTTTGGGTTTTGGATATTCTGGTACGGGTCAGAATTTTTTCTTTGTCATCCCTAGTGCTTGAATTGAGTTAATTAAGCTAAACAAGATTAGGCTGAATGTCAAACGTGAAGTACCAAATTCGTAATCTTTGGTACCGAAATAGAATTTGTAATATGGTTTAATTTTAGTCACTTTTAGTTTAACTCGTTTTGGTTTCACCAGTTCTAAACCAAACGTATTAGGTTTGAAAAATATAGAAATATAAAATTAGAAAATATAACTTTTCAACGAGTAGATGTGAAAGTTAAAAACCTAAGACAACATCGTTTTCAAGTTTAAAAAACAAACCTAACATGCGGTTGAAATCAAGATATTAACAACTATATTTGGGAAATAGCATCCTACACAAAGTGTAGGTTATGGTTGTAAAGACCCTATGTAAAGAGAAATATAAATCAAGCATTGGATCGTCATATTATTTTTTAATATTTATATATGATCTATACATTTTATTATGTTATCCTTTTGAATACTAGAAAAAAAATGCGATGCATGAATCCGCATTAACAATCGTCATCATATCTAACTATTTCTCATCTTAATAACGAAGCAATTGAAATATCCCATAGTTAAAGGTTGGAATTGTTAAGTCAATCTTATTAAGGACTATAATAAGTCTAACACGTATATGCTATTAATTTATTTGTTAACAACTACTACACTTGAAATCTATTTTCATTTACAAATGTAACACATCGAATTTAGAGGCTATAAGACACGAGCGGATTGAGTCTCTAAAACGTGTTGAATTAGGTCGATGTGTTAGCATTTTTTAGACATAATTAATGTATGATTTGTAACCGGATTTTAATAAGGTACTAAAACTTGCACAAAAATGTTAAAATGTTTTTTATCCAATTTAGATTGTCACGTTTTAACACACAAAAAGATTAAGCATTCTTATATAATCCGGGTTTTTTCTTTCTTTTAGTTTCGAAGATCGAAATTGAATCCCAACAACTTTAATTAGCCCATATATACTAAATCTTCTAAGACTCATCATATGAGAGGTAAAATCAACCTTACTGAATGATCCATCCAGATGGTTGACGAACCAAACTGATACACTAGCACAAATGAGTTTTGTTATATTATAATTTAGTTTGAAAAAAAAGTTAATTAGCATCAAGTCATGATCCATACATTATACTAATTATTAAAAATGTAAGTTGATGAATAGCGTGAATTTGTTCAATGACTCCTGATTGTTTTTTTTTTTATTGTTCTCCATCTAGCCTATGCATAAATGCCTTGAAACTGTAGTTGAAAATAAATTTGGTGCGATGATTGTCTTGCTTTCAGCATTTTCCACTGTCTATGCTACCTAGGTTCGACTTCGAGAACCCCTGGTTCTTGGCCTTCGCTTTTTATATTTTTTATATAAAATATTTGGGTGATGTTATTATACAAAGAGTATTTTTGCTACAAAATATGTGAAGACACAACAAAACAAAAAAATCACAAAAAAATATATATTTCACAATTTAAATAAAATTTCAAAAAAGAGTTCGGAGTCTTTGTTACACTAGTCGTACTCTTTCAGAATTTTTTTTTATTCATTGTGTCTTTTTATGACACAATGACGTCATTGTGTTTTTAATAATTACACAAACACAATGACGTCATTGTTGTGTTTTTCATAATGACACAATGACGTCATTGGTCTTTCATAAATGACACAATGACGTCATTGGTCTTTCATAAATGACACAATAAAAAAACGTTAATTTTTTTATTTTTATTTATTTATTTATTTATTCAATTTCTTAGTGAGGACAGGTAGGGGAACAAAAGCTCGGAATTACTTTTTGAAATTCGATTTAAATTGTGAGATATAATTTTTTGTGATTTTTTTTAACTCATTGTGTCTTTTCACAATTTATAGCAAAAATACACTTTATATTTAATATTTAGATGTTATGTATCTATTTTTACTGGTTAACCAAGTATGTTTTAAGGGCCTATCCTTTTTCCTTTAATTTCTTTTACTAAGTAATTAAATATTTAATGTTGTAGTTATTTTTTAGCTATTTATTTTTATTTATTTACTAATTTAGTTTTCTTTTAACATCTAAACTCCGTGTTAGTTGTTGTTAGTAGATATTGAACCCACGATCTTCATGTTAGATACCTAGTTAGTTACCATCACACCACAAGGGGTGGGGCATTTACTATTTTAATTAGTTAGTTATAACATTTGACAAAGTAAAACTTTAAATGTTAAATCTTGGCGACGGTTTCAAACTTTATATCTTTTGGTTAAATGATTTTTTATAAATTATAAAAATGCTTATTATGGATAGGTCACGGTTTGTACATAAACTTTTTATTTTGTAATATACAGTATACATTGTCATACATATACATTTTTTTCCTAGTATGTTTTACCTGTTGCATCGCTCGGGTGGCTCAGGAGTTATGTTAATATACGAAGTTCGTTAACAGATTTGACAAATGTTTGTAACAGGTGGAAGGTACAAATGTATAACAAAAGAGAAGAACCATGAACACATGAAAGTATGAAACAATGAGAAGGTTCATTATTGGTTTCATCTCAAATCTTTAAAGATTGAATAAATGAAAATTCATCCTCAGCAATAAGCATGTAGAGACGAAGTATGAGCCCATTTACTATAATTTGGGCCGTTATTCTTCTAAGACTATGCACATTGGGTTAATCATTACAAATTCAGTTGGTTGGTGTTTCCGATTAGGGTTGTAAACGAGTCGAGCTGAACCGAGTCAGGATGGGTTCGAGCTCGAGCCCGAAGCTTATCGAGCCGGCTCGGCTCGACTTGAAAATTTTAACGATTGGTAACTCTTCTCTAATTCGGTAACCGCTTAGGTCGAATATAATATATTTAATCTTTTTTAATAACAACGTAATAATTTAAAATTCCAAAAATACTATAATATGTTTTTAATATATTTTCTAACAACATAATATTTTTTTAATAACAACGTAATAATTTAAAATTCCAGAAATACTATAATATGTTTTTAATATATTTTCTAACAACATAGTATTTTTCGAATGTCGAAAATATCATTGCGAAGAACTTTTTTTTAACTATGTTCCATACAAATATCGGAACGTCCTTCAAACTTGGTCCAAGTGGTAAGGACTCCTACTCCCATTGTGGAGGTCAGGAGTTCGAACCTCATTGGCACCAGTTTGGGGACATCTAAAGCAATGAAGAGAATTTGCCTTTGAGCCAATGTCGCGGAGGCCGATTCTCAGAGCTTGACCCCGGTTTTCATCCGGCTGTTACTTCAGAGGGGCAACCCTTGTGGAGGCAGTACGGTTTCCGGGGGAACGCCGTAACCAAGTCTGACATTTCCAGCGTGGACCCGGTTCAGACAACATAGTCTGGAACAGATCTTGGCTAGGGTCACCTCACCGGCGATGTGACAGGAGTCACTTCTAAGAAAGTCACCGTTCAAAAAAAAAATACAAATATCGGAACATACAAATATCATTTAATATCGAGTTGTTACAGCACGCGAGAAATGAATACTAATTTATATACATTTGAATGTTGGCCAATTCAATTCATTTTAGCAACTTGTAAACGAGAAGAAGCGGATAGAAAATCGTAAAGAAAATGTATCTTTGATCTTTTATAAAATGATATTCTTGGAACCATATTTCTTAAATAAACAAAATTAAATTAAAATTATTAATGTAAAGTTTTTTATACTTTATATATGATTGGGTAAAGTAATTTAAATTTATTTATGCTAAACTCTATATTTTGTTAGCATTACAAATTAAATAAATTGTTTTTTTTGTTTTCTTATAATTAGTTCTATACGTGTGGGCATTTATTTGTTTATTTAACTATTTACCACTTATCATGTTTTATTAGTTTTCATATACGGTCCTACTATGGTATGAGAAAACATTTGAGTTGATGACCTATCTAGTCGTATAAACGTCGATCTATTGTTTTTTCATTTTTTCGCCTGACTTAAAATTCTCGTTTTTTACCATCTCCATTTATATCTTCCATTTCAATTCGTGCCACACTCACTTTGAACCAAATAAATGGTGTTATGTAGATAATATATCAACCATTCGAACCATTATAGCTCTTGCTTCTCATAGAGGCTAAGATCTTTTTCAATTAGACTTAAACAATGGTTTTTTGCATGATGATTTGTATCAAGGAATTATATATAACAATGTAAAAAAAAATTCTGAATCCTATAACACCAAAGCTTGTAAACTTAAGAAGACTAAAATTACATACTTGGTTAGTTAAGCATCATATTTTTTGATTGGTAGAATCCAATTAAGAGACTTTTATTTCAAGAAAAAATAAGGAAAAACATAGAAAATTCAGAGATATATTTTGATTGGTAGAATCCTGTTTTCTGCATCTAAAGATGACAATTGCACTGCTCTTTCCATACTTTTGATGTTTATCCAGATACACCTATTTATCACATATATACACGTATACAGAATTATTCATTGTATATCCATTATTGTTTTATCTTCATAGATGCTTTGATGATGAATTATTTATATATATCTTTTATTTCTGTAGTGCTTATGTGTGCTCACATGTGAACGGGATCATGAGCATTAACTTCATTTGTTCATTCTCAATCTTTTATCTATATTAAAATACAAATCGTCTTTGAAGTTGATAAATGTGACCTTCTAAGATTCATATTGTTTTATTATTCCCAATGGTCATATCAAATTATAATATCCCAGATTTTGCTTCATTTTCAGTTGGAAATGAGATTTATGATCGTTAAACATGTTTGGTGACGAATTAATGATCGAATTACAGAAGTAAATGGTCCTGCTTTCTAGTATTATGTGTTTGTTTTGCTTCTTGTAATTGATTAACGTGTTTAGGGAGCTTATAAACATGTGTCTTTTAGGTGTTAATATGTAGTGTTTTTACAAATAATAAAATTTAACATTAAGTTAGGCAAATGAAACATATATATAATTTAGTTATTATTTACTGATTCTTTTTTCTCTAATTATATATATGTTAATAATAGAATGGAATGAATAGTATGAATAGTGTTGTGTGAACAGTAATACTGTACAAGTTGTTATTGCCTATGTATAACTTCAATCCCACCACCGCCTCAAATGTGTTTAAAAGGTTGGGTTTCTTTCTTTAAAGCTTCTTATACATTTAAAGAGAGAAAGAGTTTGAGAGGGCGGCAGGGGCAGGGGCGGTAGGCGCTACTGGGTCACCGGCGGCTGTCGCCGACGGTGTACGTCGTCTCCGTTTAGTCGCCGACGGTGTGCGGCTGTCGTAGGCGGTGTCCGTTTGAGGATCCCGGTTTGCATGGTGTCTCTCTTGTCCTTGTTTGGTAGGGGTGCTCCGATAGATCCCTGTTTGTTGGGTCTTTTGTTCCGATCATCCCTACACGTCCTGTTTCGGGTAGATCTGGATATGGCTGATGTGATGGCCGATGGCCGTCGGTCACCGTGATGGTGGCGGTAGCATTTGAAATAGCCGCCGCTTGGCCTCCCGTTTGCGGTTGAGGTAGAGCTTGCGGTTGTTTCCTCGCAGTTCAGGGTGTCGACGTTAATGGTTTGATTGCCGTTGTCTCCCCTTCTCCTCTGCCTCTCTCTGATTTTCTCCTTTTTCCCCATTGAAGTATTATGGTTTTTGGATCCGCCTTTAGTCTAATGGTTATCTCTTGTTGGTTTTTCAAGTGGATATTCTTTTATGATGTATGTGAGGCCTTAGTTATGTTGATGAATAGTAATACAGTGATGTACAAGTTACTATTGCTTATGTACAACTTGAATCCCACCACCGCCTCAAATGTGTTTAAAAGGTTGGGTTAGTCTCTTTAAAGCTTCTGATGATGAGGATTTCCTCATTTGAGACTTTTCTATTTGGTGATTTGTAACGTCAATGATGGTGGGCATTTCCTCATCTGAGATGGTTGCCTTGGTGTTCATCTTAGTATTTATTCATGGTTCTGTTGGGGGATTATATTTGTTGGGTGTATCTGTTTTTGGTTTTTCTTTGATCAGTGAGGTTGACTCATTTGAGACTGAGTCAGAGCTCATATGACTAGATACATTGGCCATCATGCTTAAGTTGAGCTGCCTATTGTCTTGCTGTTGGGAAAATTGTTTTATCGATTGTCGTTAAGAAACACAAATACAATGAAAACCTTGTATTTCAGGTTGATGATGATGCTGATGTTTTGTACATCTGAGACATGAACCCTTTCCTTTAGTTTGATATGTTACTGTATAGTATAATATCATGTAGTGATGATAAACTACAATGCCATCCGTTGCTTTGGCATGACAGCCGTTTACGGTTAGCAGCCGCACCGAAATCCTCCTCCGTAACATGAGCACTGTGCGTTTTTAGAACCTGTGTTCCTTTCTTTGCTTTGTTAATATTGGGCTGTGATGATAAACAACAATGAGATCAGTTGCTTTGGCGTGGCAGTCCTTTATGGTTAGCAGTCGCAACTGATAGCCTATTCTGAGCCCGACCCATAACACGCGCATCGCGCGGGGTGGATACCACCTAGTATAACTTTAATCTAAGAATTTTGGATATTTGTTATCAAGCTATGGTTTTTTTCCCTTCATGATTACTTCCTAATTCAGATTAACTAATTCTTTTTAGCTTATTAGTAATCAAGATTCATATATGTTATGTTTGTCTCACTTAGCTTAAAAGAATTTCTAATTTCTAAAAATAATACACAATATTGTAACACACAGCGAAAGTTGAATGACTTTATAAAGACAAATATTTAATGACTTTAATTTAACGTTTCATAAACTTGGCTAGTATTATGTTATGTTTTCCTTTTTTCATTTTATTTGATTTATAATGTCTTCGTAATTGTCAGGTCCAAACAAACAAACAAACAAACAAACAAGCTCAGTATATCCCACTCAAGAGCAGGGTTTGGGAGGGGTAGGTGGTGGCGAGTCTTTCCTCTATCCAGATAGATAGAGAGACCGCTTCCAAAGAGACATCCGGCTCGATAACAAAAGCAATAACGCTTGCGAATCAGCATATAATGAAACATACGATATATGATCTATGATATATGATACAGCACACAACATACGACAAACATTAAAATATCATCAAAAGGAAATATAAAATTAACACGCATACATTTTTTCAGGTCCAAAGGACTCAAAATTTTCAAACGCTTTGTGTGATGCAAGAAGGAAAGTTGGGGGTGCATGACCTATTGACCGACTTTAGGTGAAGTCGGTTATCAAGACTGGTCTTAGGTGAAGTCAGAGTGCCTAAGACAAACTTTGAGTGAATTCACCTAAAATTAGTCTTGGATACTCCGACTTTACCTCAAGTCGCCTACCTTGGTAACCCGAATTTCCTTTGTGGATAACACAAACCATTTGTAAAATTCAATTTATAAAACTATGAACATGTTTTTGACTTCAATTTGGTCAACGGTCAAACTAGGATTGGGTATTCATGTTGGCTGCTTTTACCGTTATTGTTGACTGAACAAAGTCTCACAAGCCATCACCTTCGTTTGTTCTGGAAATTTGAACAACAAAAATTAAATTTTAACAAATAAAACCGCAGAAAACGTAAATGATGGAGAGGATGTTATGGTTATACATTATCACCCAGCAATATTCATATTGGTTTATTTCTAATGGGAAACAAGTTTATTTATGTGACAATTAAGATAGTAACGAGTTAAATATGCGTATATAACATTTTAACAAAGATCTAAAACTTTACCTTATTCGTCTTCAAATTTGTTCACCTCATACTCATGTGCGTGACAAAGTGGAGGTGTTTTAACAAGCATGAGACGCTTCAAGGTGATAAGGTAGCTGGAGCCGAGGGAGGTGAGAGGTGGAGCGCATGTATCGCGTACACGAGATGGTCTTATAAACTTAAAAGTTTTTATTGAATGGCACTTGTAACTTAACTAAATTTCAACTTATATTATAGAGTAAATTGCAATTTTCATATCTGTGTTTTGGGGATGTTAACATGATCAGCCCCAGTTTAACAGTTTGCATACCTGAGTTTACGATTGCTAACACTTTACGTACCTCCGTCCAATTTCCGTTAAACAACCATTAAATCTCTCCAACGTGCTCCTCACGTGAGGGGCAAAACTGTCAATTCACCTAATTTATTAATCTTTTAAGAGTATATTGCAATTTTCATACCTGTGTTTTAGGGGTGTTTACAGGATCAGCCCCAGCTTAACAGTTTGCATACCTGAGTTTACGAATGCTAACACTTTACGTATCTCCATCCAATTTTCGTTAAACAACCATTAAATCTCCCCTACGTGCTCCTCACGTGAGGGACAAAACTGTCAATTCACCCAATTTATTAATCTTGCACCGTCAGTAAGGTTCCGACGTGTTTATGTCGTTTGTGTTCCGTTAGTTTACATATTCTGGTCTTACTGTCCTGATGAGATGTGAACACTTTTCCGTTATGAAACGTGAGGGATTTGACGGAACCTGATGAGGAATTGTTGACTGTGAAAGTGTCGATGAGGGAGAACAACGTCGTGTCGAATACGTGGATGTGGTCGTCGGAGGCAGCATAAAGGCGGTGGTTGTTGACGGTGAGGTGTGTTAGGACCGTTTTCGTACGGAGTACTAACGGATTCTGCGTGAGACCAGATCAAATAGCGCGGAATTCTATTTGATTGGCGATCCAATCAGTGAGAACGAATAACCTGATCGATCTAACGATTAAACAAACGTTAAGAACGGGTTGGGTTTGGAGCGAGAGGTTTTGGAGGGAGGGGATGGAAGGTAGGGTTTGGAGAGAGAGGTTGTTGTAGAGGCTACTCACAGTGAATTGACAGTTTTGCCCCTCACGGGAGGAGCACATGGGGAAGATTTAACGGTTGTTTAACGAAAATTGGACGGAGGTACGTAAAGTGCTAGCATTCGTAAACTCAGGTATGCAAACTCTTAAGTTAGGGCTAATCATGTTAACATCCCTAAAACACAGGTATGAAAATTGCAATTTACTCTTAAAAGATTAATAAATTTGGTGAATTGACAGTTTTGCCCCTCACGTGAGGAGCACGTGGGGGAGATTTAACGATTTTTTTAACGGAAATTGGACAGAGGTACGTAAAGTGTTAGCATTCGTAAACTCAGGTATGCAAATTGTTAAGTTGGGGCTGATCCTGTTAGCACCCCAAAACACAGGTATGAAAATTACAATTTACTCTATATTATATAATATATGTAACTATTAAAATGTATGGCATATACAAAATTTATAATTACTAGATAAAATCTATAAGTGCCAACGGCCTTGTGGGCCAATGACATGAAAGTGATGGTTTAGGTTTTGAATATTTAATATTTTGGGTTCAAATCTAACATAATAGGGTTTTCTTATATTAGTAGGTTTCCTTTATGATAGTGCTTATGGATGAGTCAGAAATAGAAACTCAAAATCAGTATCGATGGTTAATATTAATTTCATCTCAAGAAGGCTCACTCTAGTATTGCGATTAGTTCCCAACATCATTTAAAAAAAGATGTATCTATAAGTCTATAATCTTAATACAAAAATAAATAAATTAAATTTGCTAAATTTGAGATACAATTAAGTTCAAATTGAAACTCTAAATGATAGAAATTCATAACCTTGGTGTAAATCATCCATGGCTATTAGTAGAGCTGCAAATTTCGGGTTTTTTTTTTTAACCGGTTCGGGTCCGAACCGGACCGGTTCCAAGTCAACGCAAAGGAAACCGGTTTTTGACCAGACCCGAACCGGTTTTGAGGGTGGAAAACCCAACCCGGTTGGAACCGGTCCGGGTTGGAACCGAACCAGGGTCGGGTTGATGAACCGGTTTGGAAAAACCGGTTACTCATTTTTTTTTATTTTTTTTATTTTAATACTAGTAAATTAATTAAACCGGTTAAATTATATACAATTTAATTACAAATTTTGAAATAAAACCCCCTAAACTTAATTACATTAAGTTTTAAACAATTTTATGTTTAATAACTTTATAAATTGTTATAAGTATTATTATTATTATTATAATTATCATTATTGTTACCATTTGTTAACATTGTTATTATTATTGCTATTTATTATAATTAATGTTATTATTATTATTATTACTATTATCATTAGTTGTTATTATTGTTATTATTATTATAATTCATTATTATTATTATTACTAGTATTATTACCAATTTTATTATTGTTATTACTATTAGTAGTGCTATTATTATTATTATTATTATTATTATTATTATTATTATTATTATTATTATTATTATTATTATTATAATAATAATAATAATTATTATTATTATTATTATATTATTATTATTATTATTATTATTATATTATTATTATTATTATTATTTTATTATTATAATTATTACTTTAAAATTCTTAATCTTAAATCGCCTCATATTAGAAAAAATAAACATGAAAATTATTATTATTATTATTATTATTATTATTATTATTATTATTATTATTATTATTATATTATTTTATTATTATTATTATTATAATTATTACTTTAAAATTCTTAATCTTAAATCACCTCATATTAGAAAAAATAAACATGAAAAATTACATTAAAATTAAACTAAAAATTACATAGTACGAATACAAGTTTTTCTAATTTAATCATCTTCGTCGGTTTGTGTGTCAATGTGTTGAGACAAATCATAAGCGAGTTCTTCGTCGGAGAGCGGTGTGGATCATCCGGTTTGTACCTCTTGTTCGTGTATTTCTTCTTCAATTGGTATTTCTTTTTCAAGGTTTGATTTATCTTGTCTTCGTTCGGCCGCATCTAAGTGGTCTTTTAAACAAATACACATCTCTAGCGATGTTGGAGTTAGCCTTGTTCTTCTTATCGATAAAACCCTGCCACTAACAGAAAACACAGACTCCGAAGCTACCGTGGAAGCTTGGACGGTTAGTAAATCACGTGCCATGGCGGCTAGGACTGGAAATTGTGATTCCTTTCCTTTCCACCATGTCAGAATATCAAACGACAGAAATTCTTCGGGAGTCATAGTAGATAAAAAATTGGTTCCCATATACCTCCCGAGTTTGCTACTTAGGGCGTTACCCCTCTGACGTTTACTGTTTTCATTTCTCAAAGTATATATAATCTAATCATCGGATCTCTACTTGAGCTCGACGAACTCGATTCCACGTTCGATGACCGGTAGATGTTTGATGTTATACCATATTTTTCAACATAAACATTAAACAATTTTTTAAAATTTTCATTAAATGTTTGTTTTGCATTACATTAAAAAATGGATCTTTTTCATGTAAATCTAAATCATAAGTTATCTCATCAATTAAAGTTTCTACCCCCGAAACATTTAAGCACGGGTCTAGTGCGGCGGAACACGTAAAAACGAGGGGTAGTTTGATGAAATATTTTATAAATTGTTCTTTCATCGGCGTCACCATTGCTGAAAACATTTCATTTCTTTCTTCATATTCACTTAATTTATGTGTCATTAAATACAATTGATTAACTGTTAGAGAACTTGTCGGATAATAAAGCCCCGACAATTTTGTAGTTGCGTTTTTAAAAAACTCTAAAAATTGAGTTATTTCTTGAATATATTCCCAACCCTCTAACGGAAACGGAATAACCCGACCCCGTATCGCAAGACTATCATGAAAAACATGAAGCGTTTCTTTTTGTCGCAAAGCACTATTAAACATTTTCAAGTAGAATTCCATCTGGTCGGGACATCCCAATTTGGTCCTAAACAAATGGAATTCGTATCGTGACATATTTTTCTATAATTAACATATCTTTTTCTACTAGTTTTAAAAATGTCACGTAACATATTTTTGAAAGACGTTATAAAATCTTCAACTTCAGGAACGCTAAGACCAACTTGCACAACTAAATTAATAATATGTGCAACACATCTTGAATAAAAAAATACACCATCACAAACCGATTTATATTTTATTTTTAATTTTTCAACGGCGGATGTGTTGTTTGAGGCGTTATCAAATTACATTGAAAAATTTTTGTTTTCTAATTTATATGTTTTGATTACAAAGTCTAAAATTTGAAATAAATTATCACCGGTATGCGGATATCCAAATAATTCAAATGCAATCGTACGTTTCATCATTTGCCACGAACTTGGATCTATCCAATGGACGGTGACGCAAAGGTACGATACCGGTAAACCGTGTGGGGCGGATCAAACGTCGGTAGTTAAGTTCACACCGGTTTGTAAATTTTCAAACAAAACCTTTAAATCATTTTTTGCTTGTTTCCAAATATTTAAACAATCACGTTTAAGAGTGGTGCGACTTACGTGAGTGTAGCGTGGTTGAAGAGTTTCTTGAATCAATTTTGTTAACCAAGGGTTGTCGAAGTGATCGAACGGCAATCCTTCTTGAATTACAAACTTTGCCATTCTATCTCGAACCATATCGATGGTTAAGTTCCATTAACCACCATCGTTTCCGATTGATGTTTGGCCTTGACTCGGTGTACTTTTCAAAGACTTGCACCATTTGGTCATATGGTTTCTCAAAGTCAAGTTTGAATCCGACTTGAAAAACGAACCACAAGCCTTGCATCGAGCTTTATTTTGACCATTCGACATTTCACATAAGTCGAAATTACACCAAATCTCTTGGTTTCTCGTTTTTGGTATAATTCTAACAACGATAGCGACACTTGAGGATCCACTGGTTGAAACGGATGATTCAGAAGCCATTATATAAAATTCAAGAGATTGAGAGATGTAACACCCGGATATTTTTTCCTCGAAGCCCACGAAAGAAGAAAAAAAATAAAGTCTAAAGTCGGGGGATTAAATTTGCCAAACGGGAGAAAATTCGTAAAATAGAGGATTAAGAGGGGGATGGCAGCTACATCCTCCCCACTCGTGTGAAAACCCAACAAAAAGAGAAAGAAGAGAGAAAGAAGAGAGAAAAGAGAGAAAAAGGTTGGTTCGGGTGGATCCGAGCACGAAAATCATCGGGTAGCAAGTCAACACGAAGCCCTTGTTCTTCTTGTACTTTGTGTGAGTTCTAGAACCCTTATTTTACTTGTTTTCAACTGATTTGGGGCTGGAACACATAATAAACCCGTTTTTGTATGTGTGTGTGTTTGACCCATTTGGGTGTGATTGTATGTGATGCGTTTGGAGTTTGTTTCCGAGCTTATGCGTGCTTGAATGGTATTGTAGTATGCATTCCTAAGGTTTAGGATAGTTGATTTGGGATTAAATGGGTTTGGATGAGCTTGGAGGTCGAAAATGGCAGATTGGGTTCGTGATGAACTACATTCGGTATCAGTTAGGGCTAAGCGACCGACTGAAGGCCATACGGCCGACTGGAGAGCGATTGAGGTTCAGTCGCACGATTGGGGTTCAGTAGCATGAGGAGTCATGCGACTGAAGGTCCATTCGCATAGGTTCTCAATCGCATAGTGTCCATCCGCATGAGGTCTATTCGCACGACTGGGTGTTTATCCGCATTGGTGTTTATCCGCATTGGTCCATTCGCATGATGTTCAGTCGCATGGAGTCCATACGACTGAAGGGTGCCCATATGCCCAAATAGGGGTGTTGTACCCGAGGAGAAGCATAGTTTAATTACTAACTTTCGGGGGAAAGTGCATATGTAAATTGTGACGTGAAAGTTCCCGTAAGTACGTGTAAGATAACCATTGGGATCTTAGAGGGTATGTTGGGCATGATGATGTTGCATGTTTATGCATGATGTATGTTATGAATGTATGATGGTTCCCTGTATGATGATGCTATAATGTATGTTGATGTTCCTCCTCATGTCGTATGTTTATCTTTCCATGGCTTTACGTGTTAAGTTAATGAATGAATGAAAAGTATTATGTAACGTAAAGTGAAAGATAATGAAAAGAGGAACGTAATGAAAGAATGCGTGCATTAACGAATGGAAGAATGAATGTAAGAAAGGCTTGCAAGCAATGTATAGAGGTTCACACCCAATGAAGGGTGTTAGCTCAACCGTGTGCAGGTTAGCTACCGCAGAAGGATGCACACTGGGGGTCCAATCCTTGTGATTGACCATATATATGGGATCCTTGCCGCTTGCCCTAGGTACTGGAGTCAGCTTCGTGCACAATGTTCGAGGTCTATGAAAGACCTCAGGCCCAGTAACCAGCTTCGTGCACAATGTTCGGGGTATAGCACATGGCATTGATCCGTAACGAAAGAGAAAAGATAAGTAGTGAATGTACTTGCCCTTGGTACTGGAGTCAGCTTCGTGCACAATGTTCGAGGTCACTGAAAGACCTTAGGCCCAGTAACCAGCTTCGGGCACAATGTTCGGGGTAATGTACATGTCATCGAAAGTAATGAACGTACGAATGAAAGAATGTATGAATTGAACGTTAACGATATAACGTAATAAAGAACGGAACGGGATCCTTGTCACTCGACCTCAGTAATCGTGGCTGTGAGCCTTGAAGAAGGTAAAGCTTGACCGATCTAGATAGAAGTGAAAGATAATAAATGATGTACGCCGAATGAACGAAAGTAATGAATGATGAAGATAATAATGATATTATCTATGTGTACGTATGATGTATGATTGTGTGAAAGTAAAGAAATGGCTTTAAATGAAAGTAGCGTATTTTATTTATAAAACTGTAACTCACTCAGCAACACTGACTTTTTATGTGTTTCCAGTTGGCAGGTAAGGTTGCTAAGGATGGCACAAGGCAACTACTCAGCTCTTTTTGAATTGCATTCTTTTATTTAACGCTCTTGTATTGTAATGCGAGCAAACGATATTTTGTAATGAATGTTGTATTACTTTGCAAAAGTGTTTATTAAAGGAAATAAAATTGTTTTTTTAAAAGTTTCCACTGCATGATTTTATTAAGTTAATGCAATTATATGTTTTATGTGCGATGATTGAGTAGCTGTAAGCGTCCCGGGAACGGGGCCTTACAAAAGAATAGAAAGTTGAGAGTGAGGGAGCGTTTTTGCGTTTTTAAGCACGTTTTTGAGCTTTTGAGTGTTGTGACTAAACCATTACACCCACTACCTATTTATACTATCATATAAGTGCAAAATGGTCAAAACAAATTGAAAAAAAGGGTCAAAAACAGGTTCCAACGGCTATATGACCGTTTGAAAAAAAATTAACGGCAAAAACGGGTTCCAAACCGGTTTTTTTGAACCGGTTCCAAAACCGGTTGGCCCTAAACCGGTTCCAAACCGGTTTCACCTAAAACTAATCCAAACCGGTCCCAAACCGTCGGTTTTTTCCGGGTTGGAACCGTTTGGCCTATTACCGGTTCCAAACCGGTTTCGGGCTTCCGGGTCGGGTCAGGTAACCAGTTCTAATGTGCACCTCTAGCTATTAGTCACATGATATAGCCTCTTGAGAAGTTTTTGTACATTATGTATAGGGCTTGTATTTGTAAATGTGGGAAAGCTATGCCTTATTTATGTTGATCCCTATTCTACCTATTTGCTTGTGTCTAGTTGTTATAAGCATCATGAGTCTGCTATCTTTTACATCAGTTTCGTATCATTCTTCCCTTTTGTTATCACAAAAATCTCAAATATTTAAGAACACGTACTATAATACCCGTAATAAAATAATAATAATAATAATAATAATAATAATAATAATAATAATAATAATAATAATAATAATAATAATAATAATAATAATAATAATAATAATAATAATAAAGGTGCAGGGGGTGATATTGTAATTTTGAAAACTTGAATTAATAAAGGTTTAAGCATAAAATGACAGGAGCTTAAACCACAGGGACCATTTGTGTAAAATGGACAAAACCCAATCTTTCTCTCTTCCCAATCGCCGGCCAGTGCTCCGGCCACCGCCGGTCGGCTCCGGCGACCCCAAACAACCAATTTTAATCGATTTAAGCCCAATCATTTGTTCCCGACAGTTTCACCTGCAAGATTCGAACAATACCCCACTAAAAACAATTCGATTTAAGTGCGATCTGAAACTGATTTCTTTTCTTTTCTTTTCGGCCGACCACGCACCCAGATCACACAATAAACATAAATAATAAACGAATTAACCTGGCCTAATCAATCATATATCAATTCCTAATCTACCTACACTTTCAATTACACCTGCAATCCACAAATTTATCCTGTTCGATTCCCTCTCTGTCACGGCTCTGCAACTCTATAGAAATCCATCTTCCAAGCCAATTAAACTGAAATTGACAAGGGGCTTTGCATCAAGATCATCGTTAGAAGCTACCTGTGCATTTAATTCGATTATCTTCAAGAATTCTTCATCGTTTGAATTCTTTCCAAAGCCGCGACCTGCTACCGATCGATCATCACAATTAGAACTTCGAAACAGGTAATTGAACCCACCTATATGCTCGATTCTAGTCTAGGAATGAAAGCCCTATGAATTTAAGCATTAACAACAACGAATCGAACTTCAATTTGATCCAAGTTGAAACTAGGGTTCTTGGGGAATTGGGGGATTTGTTTAAGACTGGTTTTAAGATTTAAAAGCGGAGTTATAACGCGGCTGAGGCCTTTGATCTACTGGTTTGTGTGTGGGAGGTTGGGTTTGAGGTCAAGGGTTCGAACCCGGGTGCCCACAACCATTTTTTAAGCCTTTTTGGGCTTTAAAAAAATTAAATAAAATTTTAAAAAATTATAAAAATTAGTTTTACAAACTTGTTTATTTAAAAGTTATTTAACTAATTTCTGTATTTATTTAAACACCTTAACGATCGTATATATAAATATTAACAAATGTTATAATTAGTTTATTTTTATAAAAATAAACTTTAATTAGTGGGAATCATTAAGATGTTATTAGTTATTACGTTATCCTTGAATCTTAGATATCCTAATTAGTATTTTAGTTCATTGCCCTTGATCATATGATGTCGTTCGCATAAGTACTCGTTTATGTTCGGTTTATGTTTTAAATATATTTTCCTGCTTAATTTAGTAAACTTGATATGAACCCATTTTGATATTGTTTTAGCTACTGAAAATATAAGTATTTTGACCAGATTAAGATTTAGACCTTAACCGAGCATTTTAAACAAGTCACACGTTTAACTAGTTTTTATGAGTATTTTGGGATGTGATTTTATAAATGACAAACGGATTCATAATATGATTAGACAAATTTTTCAGAAGTCAATCATGATTTATACTTATTTATAAAAATATTTCCAGACCTGTAACGGACGTATTTTAACTAGAAATAATTTTACGGTTTACCAAAATACCCTTGACTTAGGCTCGTATTTTACAGCCAACTTACAGAGGCCATAACTTCTTCATAATAGATTCAAATCAGTTAAAACTTATGTCCATGACGAAGTTCGTCGAAAGACGAATCCGTTGATATATAAAACATCGATAAACTCATTCGTTTAGACCTCTAAACAGTCGTTATCGTAACAGCTAGCAGTTCTGCGCAGCTGTAAAGATCCACGTTTTCTCATATTTCGGTAATCCAAATCAGAAACTTTTCTAAATGAAAGTTGGTTAGAAATCACTAATCTAGTAAACTGGAAATTTTCAGAATTTTAAACGTCGTTTAGTATTTTTAACGAGTGCGAATAGACAGGGGCAGAACTGGAATTTTTCCAATCTGAAATAAGAAAATCCAAACTATAATTTGCGTTACGTTATCGTAGGCTCTCGCAGCGTTAACTGAGCCTAGACTTTGTTCTGATTATTTTCATTCGTGTATAAGGTACGGATTCTGTTTCTTTATTATCATAAGTATTTACTTTTGTTTCCGTTACTTTGTAGTACGGATTCCTGATTCCCGTCTCGTATTTGATTTCCGTTTTTGATTTCTGTCATACATAGATAATTTGCTTTTGATTCTGTTATATGTAGCTTGACTACTTTATATTTCTGAATATGTTACCCGAGCTCTCCCTATCTTGGGGGTGACCAAGACGCGTTATTGCGGCATCAATAACGTGGCACCAACCGTGGCGGTGAGCTGAGATCACGGCGTCTCTAAAGAGGACTCTGAAATTATGTCTTGTTATATTTATATTTCCTCAGAGGCGTATGGATCGATCCTAGGTTAGTCCTGTTATTTCCTGATGGATGGTTACATACCATTCCATTCAGGACTCTGGTGAATGGTTTGTATGTCTGCCCATACTCCATTTCACATTGGTTCATGGGCTCGCTACCTGTGTTCCCCCTGTTCAGTTATTATATGATATGATTATTAGCTCGGGGTATGTTCTATCTGATATATGTCTTATGACGTATGTTCTATTTGATATATATCTTATGATCTTTGATTCTCCGTTATCACCATATCTGTTTATTTTTGATATCTGCGAATTCCTTGATTATCACCATGTCTGTTTATTTTTATATCTGCCGATTCTTTGATTATCACCATGTCTGTTTATTTTTGATATCTGCCGATTCTTTGATTATCACCATATTTGTTTATTTTTGATATCTGCCGATTCTTTGATTATCAACATGTCTGTTTATTTTTGTTATCCGCTATTCCATTCACTGAGCGTTATGCTCAGGCGTGCTTTTGTTTTCATGCACGTCAGGTCAGCAGGGTAATCCGGAAAACCAGTAAAGAGTGAATTGAAGACCAAGATTATCTGTTACTTTAATTGATGTATTGAAGATCTTAATTAGGTTCTTTCGGATTATTTAGTGTGTTTGAAGTTATTTCGTCTGACCGTTTCTGTAATATCATGGATTGGTTTTTGATTTGATATCCGTATTAGTGACACGTCAGCCTTGTCGGGTTGGGGTGTTACAGTTGTGGTATCAGAGCAAAGGCTCTTTCCTGTAGAAAACTTAAACATTAATAATAAACTTGTGAGGTAATGGGTAGACGTTGGGTTAGGATCTAATTTCTGTTTCCAATCTAAATTCCAGTGTTCACACGTATATCTTCATTTCAGATGGCTCCTAAGAGACGTGTGAACAACCGCAATGACTCGGATGGCCCCTTATCTGATACTCCTCTTGAAACCCTCGTTGCTAATGCCGTAAACGCTGCTATTTCTGGAATACTTCCTAATCTGATGACTCAGACTGCCCAAACAGTCATCCAGCAGATACAACAGGCGAATTTGGGTGGAAATAACATCGGATCAGCATCGGAAGGAAATAACAATAGACCACCATCTGGTGGAAACAACACAGGACCTCCACCCGGTGGAAATAACTCAGAACCACCTTCTGGCGGGAACAACACGGGACCACCTTCCGGTGGAAATGCAACACCCCTGTGGCTGAGATTCATGTTGGCTTGAGCGCTTTATGAAGCAAAGACCAAGATCTTTTAATGATGCTGCTACACCGATGGATGCTCGGAACTAGATAGCCCATGTGGAAAAGATTTTCGAAGTGCTAGGAGTCGGCGATGTATTCAAAACTAGGTTGGCTTCTTACAAACTGGAGGATGACGCTCTAGTTTGGTGGGAAGGGGTCAAACTTGCACATGGTGGAGAGAGTTATGCTGCTAACCTTCCTTGGGCCGACTTCCGCACTATATTCTTCCGAAAGTATTTCTCTGAGGTGGAACGAAGTGAGTATGCACGGGAATATGCATCTATTGAGCAACGAGATGGTGAACCTTGGCAAGAATTCATTGCAAGATTCTGTAGGCTGGCTAGTTTTCTTGGGGAAGCTGCAGGTAGCCCAGAGGTCCAAGCAGAAAAGTTGAAATGGGCTGTTCATGAAAGAACTCGGAGATGGATAGTGACTCAAAGGTTTAACAATATCAATGAAGTAGCTGATGCTGTGAAAACACTTGACATGGAAACAAGAAGAGGTTAGCTAAAGCTGAGGAGAGTCGAAAGAGAAATCGTGAAGGAAACCATACCGCACTTTCTGGGCAATCTTCAAGCGAGAAACACCATACAGGCGATCGAAAAGCCCAATTCAACAGAAATAATAACCGCCAAGGTAATCAATGGAAACAAAAATAGCAGAATCCTAAACCTGCCGAAAACCAAGGTCAAGAGCAAGTCCCGGTATGCACTACATGTGGGAAACGTCATTTTGGTGTTTGTCGTCGAGCTTCAGGAGCCTGTTTCAGATGTGGAAAGACTGGACATGTACTGAAAGACTGTCCATATCCTGATAACAAAGGAAAGGCTGGAAATAGTGATAAACAACCTACTAATGGAGGACGAGTGTTTGCTTTGAACGCAAAGGATGCAGCAAACACATCAGGTATGACTCTTGATATTCCTCACATATGTGAACCTGTCGTATCTGAATAATCTAGTAGTCTTACCACGTAAATTATGCTTGTTATCTATTACTAAGTGTGTCATGGTAACATAAATTGTTTAGGTACTGTTTCTGGTACTCTCATGATAGGAACTCGTGAAGTTCAAGTCTTATTTGATACTGGAGCAAAACACTCCATAGTTTCTCAATATTTTCTTAAACATCTAACGATGAGCCCAACATTATTAGAAAATACTTTGAATATTATGACTCCTATGGGAAACTTTGTTACAATCTCTCATGTGTATGAGGATTGTCCGATCCGAGTTGAATCGCTCATTCTTACAGCGGACCTGTTGCCCATGCAAATGGAAGATTTTGATATCATCTTAGGAATGGACTGGTTAACTCGGCATCACGTTACAATTGAGTGTCAGACTCGTCGCATCCTGTTTGGAGATCCTCATCATCCTGAACTCATTTATCAGGGGACTAAACCTCGAAAAACTTTTCAAATAATTTCAGCACTTAAGGCTCGTAAATCCCTACTACACGGCGGTGCAGGATTCCTTGCTTCAGTTAAAATTTTATCTTCTGAAGAGCCTAGTATTTCTGATTATCCGGTTGTTTGTGATTTTCCCGATGTGTTTCCTAAGGAGTTACCTGGACTTCCACCAGACCGCGAGGTGAAATTCACTATTGATCTTATTCCTGGTGCTGAGCCGATTTCCAAGGCTCCATACCGTATGGCACCACTTGAACTCAAAGAACTGAAGGAGCAATTACAGGAGTTATTAGATCTTGGATTATTAGACCAAGCGTCTCACCTTGGGGTGCACCGGTCCTGTTCGTGAAGAAGAAAGATGGTTCTTTGAGACTCTGCATTGACTACAGAGAACTCAATAAGATCACTATTCGAAATCGTTACCCTCTACCTCGTATCGATGACTTATTTGATCAACTTCAGGGAGCGAAGTGTTTTTCTAAAATTGATTTGAGGTCCGGGTATCATCAGTTGAAGATTAAAGATTCTGATGTTCCAAAATCCGCTTTCCGTACGTGATATGGTCACTATGAATTCTTGGTTATGCCGTTCGGGTTAACGAATGCCCCAGCTATTTTCATGGACCTAATGAACCGAGTTTCCATGACTATCTGGATAAGTTCGTCATCGTGTTTATAAATGACATTCTTATCTATTCTAAGAGTAAGGAGGAACACGAAGACCATCTTCGTATCGTGCTTGAAACTTTGCGTAAAAAGAAGCTTTATGCTAAGTTTTCAAAATGTGAATTTTGGTTGAGTCAAGTAGCCTTTCTGGGTCATGTGGTCTCTGCAGATGGTATTATGGTGGATCCAGCGAAGATAGAGGCAATCACTAAATGGCCAAGACCAACTTCAGCCACAGAGGTCCGGAGTTTTCTTGGTCTTGCTGGTTATTATTGTAGATTTGTCGAAGGGTTCTCTGTTATTGCTTTACCCCTTACGCAACTTCTGAGGAAAAGGGTTAAGTACCCTTGGAATGATGAGCGGGAGAAAAGCTTCGAAGAACTTAAGAAGAGATTGGTGTCTGCCCCGATTCTTACACTTCCATCGGGTATGGGTGGATACCAGATTTACAGTGATGCCTCAAAGAAAGGACTTGGATGTGTGTTGATGCAACACAGAAAGGTCATTGCTTATGCTTCACGGCAGTTGAAACCTTACGAGGTTAATTATCCTACGCATGATCTTGAACTCGCTGCTGTTATTTTCGCGTTGAAAATATGGCGTCACTATCTTTACGGAGAGACTTGTGATATTTTTACTGATCACAAGAGCTTGAAATACATCTTCACACAAAAAGAACTAAACATGAGGCAGAGAAGATGGTTAGAGTTGTTAAAAGATTATGATGCCAATATCCAGTATCATCCAGGAAAGGCCAATGTGGTAGCTGATGCCCTTAGCAGGAAGAGCTCAGGAACAGTAGCCTCCCTACAGCTACAGCCTCAGAACATTACCGATCTTGATAGATTGGGTATTGGCCTACATATTGGCAAAAGTGACTGATATCTCGCTAGTCTTCAGATTGAATCAGACTTAATATTCCGGATTAAGAACGCACAGAAAGATGATGGTGAACTCTGGGCAATCTTACAGAATGTGGAGATTGGTAAACAATCAGAATTCAGAGTAGATGAGCATGGAGTAATCTGGTATGGTAAACGTTTATGTGTGCCTAATGATTCTTCTCTTCGAGAATCATTATTAGATGAGGCACATAGTTCTCCATTCTCAATTCATCCTGGATCTACTAAGATGTATCGTGATCTTCGTCAGAATTTCTGGTGGAATGGAATGAAAGAGGATGTGGCTAAGTATGTTAGCCATTGCCTTACTTGTCAGCAGGTCAAGATTGAGCATCAGAGAGCTAGTGGTTTGCTTCAGCCACTACCTATTCCTGTATGGAAATGAGATGATATTTCCATGGATTTTGTAACCGGGTTACCAAAAACATTCAAGAAGAATGATGCAATATGGGTTGTAGTTGACAGATTGTCAAAGTCAGCTCACTTTCTCCCAATTCAGCAAGGATTTTCGGTTAGCAAACTATCTGAAGTGTTTACACAAGAGATTGTTAGACTTCATGGCACTCCGGTGTCTATCGTGTCTGATCGAGACCCGAGGTTCACTTCTCGCTTTTGGAAGGGTTTGCAAGCTGCATGGGGTACCAAGTTGAGGTTTAGTACGGCATTTCACCCTCAGACTGACGGTCAGTCGGAGCGTACTATTCAGACACTTGAGGACATGCTTCGAGCTTGTGCCTTAGAGTGGACTGGGAACTGGGATGAGTATTGTGTTTGGTCGAGTTTGCTTACAACAATAGTTGGCAAGCTAGCATTGGCATGGCACCTTTCGAATTGTTGTATGGTCGTAAATGTAGGGCACCTATTTGTTGGGAAGAGGTCGGTGAAAGAGTCATCGAAGGACCCGAGTTAGTTCAAATCACGAATGAGAAAGTTGCTATTGCTAGAGAAAAGTTAAAGGAAGCTCAAAGTAGACAGAAAAGTTATGCAGACCGACACCGTCGACTTTTGGAGTTTAAGGTTGGTGACAAAGTATTCCTGAAGGTTTCGCCTTGCAAAGGCGTACGACGTTTTGGTCTTAAAGGGAAACTTAGTCCACGGTTTATCGGACCCTTTGAAATTCTAGAAAGAGTTGGTGAGGTTTCGTATCGTTTGGCTTTACCACCTCAACTGTCACATGTGCATAACGTCTTTCATGTATCTCTTTTAAGGGGGTACAATTATCACCCTATTCACGTGGTTAACTATCCACTTCATCTAATTCGTGAGGACTTATCGTTCGAAGAGGAACCCGAGGCCATACTTGACCGACAAGAACGCATTATGCGTAAGAAAACTATACCTTTTGTTAAGATATTATGGAAAAACCATTCTGAACGCGAAGCTACATGGGAGATGGAAGATACAATCCGTTCCCAATATCCGAATCTTTTTACAGCTTAGTACTTGGTTTTTATTAATGTATTTTTGATATATTTTGGCTTTACGCTATAAAGATATCAGTTATTATTTTCTGACCATCAGACTATCTGTTACATGTTTCTGTATTTTTGATTAGCTCCGTCTCTGCATCTAAATGATTATGAGTTATCTCATTCACTCGTTGATTCTTTATCACTCCCTATAGGTTACGCCATCAACGTCCAATCTGTACCTAGCAATTTCGTGGACGAAATTGTTTAAGGGGGGTAGAATTATAATACCCGTAATAAAAAAAATAAATAATAATAATAATAAAGGTGCAGGGGGTGATGTTGCAATTTTGAAAACTTGAATTAATAAAGGTTTAAGCATAAAATGACAGGAGCTTAAACCACAGGGACCATTTGTGTAAAATGGACAAAACCCAATCTTTCTTTCTTCCCGATCGCCGGCCAGTGCTCCGGCCACCGCCGGTCGGCTCCGGCGACCCCCAAACAACCAATTTTAATCGATTTAAGCCTAATCATTTGTTCCCGACAGTTCACCTGCAAAATTCGAACAATACCCCACTAAAAACAATTCGATTTGAGTGCGATCTGAAACTGATTTCTTTTCTTTTCTTTTTCGGCCGACCACCCACCCAGATCGCACAATAAACATAAATAATAAACGAATTAACCTGGCCTAATCAATCATATATCAATTCCTAATCTACCTACACTTTCAATTACACCTGCAATCCACGAATTCATCCTGTTCGATTCCCTCTCTGTCACGGCTCTGCAACTCTATAGAAATCCATCTTCCAAGCCAATTAAACTGAAATTGACAAGGGGCTTTGCATCAAGATCATCGTAAGAAGCTACCTGTGCATTTAATTCGATTATCTTCAAGAATTCTTCATCGTTTGAATTCTTCCAAAGCCGCGACCTGCTACCGATCGATCATCACAATTAGAACTTTGAAACAGGTAATTGAACCCACCTATACGCTCGATTCTAGTCTAGGAATGAAAGCCCTATGAATTTAAGCATTAACAACAACGAATCAAACTTCAATTTGATCCAAGTTGAAACTAGGGTTCTTGGGGAATTGGGGGATTTGTTTAAGACTGGTTTTAAGATTTAAAAGCGGAGTTATAACGCGGCTAAGGCCTTTGATCTACTGGTTTGTGTGTGGGAGGTTGGGTTTGAGGTCAAGGGTTCGAACCCGGGTGCCCACAACCATTTTTTTAAGCCTTTTTGGGCTTTAAAAAACTTAAATAAAATTTCTAAAAATTATAAAAATCAGTTTTATAAACCTTGTTTATTTTAAAAGTTATTTAACTAATTTCTGTAAATTTATTTATTTAAACACCTTAACGATTCGTATATATAAATATTAACAAATGTTATAATTAGTTTATTTTATAAAAATAAACTTTAATTAGTGGGAATCATTAAGATGTTATAGTTATTACGTTATCCTTGAATCTTAGATATCCTAATTAGTATTTTAGTTCATTGCCCTTGATCATATGATGCCGTTCGCATAAGTACTCGTTTATGTTCGGTTTATGTTTTAAATATATTTTCCTTGCTTAACTTAGTAAACTTGATATGAACCCATTTTGATATTGTTTTAGCTACTGTAAATATAAGTATTTTGACCAAATTAAGGTTTAGACCTTAACCGAGCATTTTAAACAAGCCACACGTTTAACTAGTTTTTATGAGTATTTTGGGATGTGATTTTATAAATGACAAATGGATTCATAATATGATTAGCCAAATTTTCAGAAGTCAATCATGATTTATACTTATTTATAAAAATATTTCCAGACCTGTAACGGACGTATTTTAACTAGAAATAATTTTACGGTTTACCAAAATACCCTTGACTTAGGCTCGTATTTTACAGCCAATTTACAGAGGCCATAACTTCTTCATAATAGATTCAAATCAGTTAAAACTTATGTCCATGACGAATTTCGTCGAAAGACGAATCCGTTGATATATAAAACATCGATAAACTCATTCGTTTAGACCTCTAAACAGTCGTTTTTGTTACAGCTAGCAGTTCTGCGCAGCTGTAAAGATCCACGTTTTTCTCATATTTTGGTAATCCAAATCAGAAACTTTTCTAAACGAAAGTTGGTAAGAAATCACTAATCTAGTAAACTGGAAATTTTCAGAATTTTTAAACGTCGTTTAGTATTTTTAACGAGTGCGAATAGACAGGGACAGAACTGGAATTTTTCCAATCTGAAATAAGAAAATCCAAACTATAATTTGCGTTACGTTATCATAGGTTCTCGCGGCGTTAACTGAGCCTAGACTTTGTTCTGATTATTGTCATTCGTGTATAAGGTACGGATTCTGTTTCTTTATTATCATAAGTATTTACTTTTGTTTCCGTTACTTTGTAGTACGGATTCCTGATTCCCGTCTCGTATTTGATTTCCGTTTTTGATTTCTGTCATACATAGATAATTTGCTTTTGATTCTGTTATAAGTAGCTTGACTACTTTATATTTCTGAATATGTTACCCGAGCTCTCCCTATCTTGGGGGTGACCAAGACGCGTTATTGCGGCATCAATAACGTGGCACCAACCGTGGCGGTGAGCTGAGATCACGGCGTCTCTAAAGAGGACTCTGAAATTATGTCTTGTTATATTTATATTTCCTTAGAGGCGTATGGATCGATCCTAGGTTAGTCCTGTTATTTCCTGATGGATGGTTACATACCATTCCATTCAGGACTCTGGTGAATGGTTTGTATGTCTGCACATACTCCATTTCATATTGGTTCACGGGCTCGCTACCTGTGTTCCCCCTGTTCAGTTATTATATGATATGATTATTAGCTCGGGGTATGTTCTATCTGATATATGTCTTATGACGTATGTTCTATTTGATATATATCTTATGATCTTTGATTCTCCGTTATCACCATGTCTGTTTATTTTTTATATCTGTCAATTCCTTGATTATCACCATGTCTGTTTATTTTGATATCTGCCGATTCTTTGATTATCACCATGTCTGTTTATTTTTGATATCTGCCGATTCTTTGATTATCAACATGTCTGTTTATTTTGATATCTGCCGATTCTTTGATTATCAACATGTCTGTTTATTTTTGTTATCCGCTATTCCGTTCACTGAGCGTTATGCTCAGGCGTGCTTTTGTTTTCATGCACGTCAGGTCAACAGGGTAATCCGGAAAACCAGTGAAGAGTGAAATGAAGACCAAGATTATCTGTTACTTTAATTGATGTATTGAACATCTTAATTAGGTTCTTTCGGATTATTTAGTGTGTTTGAAGTTATTTCGTCTGACCGTTTCTGTAGTATCATGGATTGGTTTTTGATTTGATATCCGTATTAGTGACACGTCAGCCTTGTCGGTTGGGGTGTTACACGTACCGTGCATAAAGTTGTGTTTCCTCTAGAAGGTGTAGAAAAGCACACGTTATGATGCGCTTCATGTACACGCTAACTAGAAAATTAGGATTTAGGACAACTCCGAAGCATAACAGGGTCAAAAATGCACAGGAAACCATCTTTCCCACAAATTTTGAACATAACTTTCTTGTTAGAAATTCCATCATGGGAGACCTTTTTAACGAATTTTTAACCAAAATCTATCCGAAAGAAAATGAAGAAATGCGTGGGCTCGAATGTTATGTTAGCGAACATGTAGCATCCAACTAGCTAGCAATGTGTAGATATGAAAAAATAATAGATACATTGGTTAAGATTTTGTTCGTTACACAAGAAAATGAGATATACTACACATAACACATTAAATGAGGTTTTGAAATTATCTAACTATATTCTATTTAAAACAAATTAACCCTCACACACATTAAGCTAATTTTAAATTTGCACCATAAACCCACAATGTGACTTAAACCTACTGCTTTTAAGAGACGCAACCAACATTTTGGTATCATTAAGCTAGAAACCCTTTAGAAATTACGTGTTTAAACACTTCCAATTCATAACTTTCCTTAGGAGTGAGGGTGTAACACAAATGTATAAACATCTCTACATGCATTGATGCATACGTACGTGTAACACAAAATATTTTGTGATAGTGAATCTTGAAATGGAAACTAGTTTGTTCACTTTGTTGTGGTTGATGATGGAAGCCAATTATTTGCATCATTACCGATCTTTAGAAATTGTTGTGCCAGTAGCTTTACACCTTATATGACGTGCCTTTTAGCTTTGTTTACTATTTTAGAAAACTTTTTTTTTCTGTCATTTCTTTTATAGCATTACAACTAGTGATGATTGTTTAGCGTGAGGTATAGTGTATTTTTAAAGATTGATGATGACATTAGAGTCTTATGTTGTTCTAAATCTGATGCAAGACAAGGTTGAAAAAACTCCGGTATTGATTTGACTGTGAAGTCGACCGTTTCGTTATTATTTTAATCTTTTTTGATAATCGATATTTATGATTCTGATTTGATTTATGCTATCTGGACTGACAATAAAACCAACGTTTATATTTTTACAGACGTTTTCTTTTATAAATTTAGTTGTTTTCATTCAAAAATTTTAATAATTAGTGCAACAATATCTTCTAGTCACCATAAGTTATTTACAACTTTTTTAAAAGATAAGTAAATAAACAATCGTTACGGTTCAACCTAACACCGCCTATCAATGTATTAAAAACGAGACGTTGCAACTAAAGCCAATGTTAGACATAAGTTCATTTGTCGTCATCCAGTTTTCCCCAAACGCTACCTCAACGTCATACTTGCTGTGATTGAAACAACACCAAAAGAGAATGAAAACAAATCAATCGATTACTAAAATACCTCCACCATATTATTGATTACGAATTGAGAATTACAGAATTGAAATGGAAATTGAAGAAGATGATTACATTTGATAAGCAAGAAGCTTATATACTAACCTATTCCCCCAAATTTGACTCTAACGGTTGTTAACGGCATGTTAACAAACCAATTACAACTTTGACAATTTCAACCCCTGAAATATTGAACACTTTACAAAATGAAACTAACTAAAACAACAAAGTGTAAAAGCAATGTAACATTGACCAAGTTCAAGTGCAGTTGACTTCAGCTTTATCAAATTACTCAACAATCTCCTCCTTAAAGCTAAGTCAACCAACACCCAATATGTCTAAACACCTTTCAAATTTAACACCAGGCAACACCTTTGTAAATAGGTCAGCTGCATTCTCCTCTGTATCCACTTTATCAACCAAAACCTCCTTTGAATTCACAATTTCCCTGATAAAGTACAGCTTGACATTTATATGTTTAGTCCGATCATGGAATCTCCCATTCTTCGACAAGTGCACAGCACTTTGATTGTCACAATACACTGTTGCCTGCAACTCCTCCTAACCCAATTCAGTCAAGAATCCCTTTAACCATAAAGCTTCCTTTACTCCTTCGGTTAAAGCAACAAATTCAGCCTCAGTTGTAGACAAAGCTACAACCTTTGTAAAGTTGCTTTCCAACTCACAAGACTGCCTATTACCTTAAAAGCATAACCAGTGATTGACCTGTAATTATCCGGATCTTTGGCAAAATCTGCATCTACAAATCCAACCACCATATTCCTTTCTTTAGCCTCCCTTCCAAATATGAGACCCACATTTCTAGTTCCTGCCAAATACCTCAGCAACCATTTAACTCCTTCCCAATGTGGCTTACCAGGACACGCCAAATACCTGCTAACAACACTCACCCCATATCCAATATCAGGCCTTGAGCACACCATTAAGTACATCAATGATCCCACTGCATTTGCATATGGCACCTTTTCCATATATGCAGCCTCAACTTCAGTCTTAGGACTATCATCACTAGACAACTTGAAATGTGGCCCCAATGGAGTTTTAACTGGTTTACAAGTATCCATAGAGAAATTCTTTAACACCTTCTCTACATATGCAGTTTGAGTTAGATAGAGCTTATGATTCTTTCTATCTCTTGAAATCTCCATCCCTAATATCTTCTTTGCAGGCCCAAGTTCTTTCATTTCAAACTCCTTCATCAAATGATCCTTAGTCAATTTGATCTCATGCATGTCCTTACATGCTATGAGCATATCATCAACATATAATAGCAAGTATATATAGTTTCCTGCACTATACTCCTTATAGTATACACAAGCATCATATTCACTTCTTGTGAAACCAATTGAAACTATATATTAATCAAATCTAAGGTACCATTGTCTTGAGGACTGTTTTAACCCATGCAATGACCTCTGCAACAAACATACCTTGTCCTCTTTACCTTTTACCTCAAATCCTACTGGTTGATTCATATAGATTTCCTCGTCTAGACTTCCATGTAAAAAAGCAGTTTTCACATCTAATTGTTCAAGTTCAAAGTCTAATAATGCAGTTAATGATAAAACAATTCTTATAGAAGTATGTTTTACCACTGGTGAGAAAATCTCATTAAAATCCACCCCATCCCTTTGAGTAAAGCCTTTAGCTACTAACCTGGCTTTGAACCTTGGACCTTCAACTCCTGGTATTCCTTCCTTGAGCTTGAAAATCCATTTACATGAAACCAACTTCTGATCTTTGGGTTTATCTACCAGCCTCCATGTATTGTTCTTATGAAGAGAGGAAATTTCATCTTTCATTGCATTAAGCCATTCATTCTTATACTCAGAATTAATGGCCTCATTGTATGTCAAAGGCTCATATATAGCCTCTTGTTCAGCAGTCAAGAGTGCTATTGCAGACATTGCACTTGAATCTCTATATCTAGTAGGTGGTACTATTTGTCTCCTAGATCTATCTCTAGCTAGGCTAGTAGTAGAACTAGTAGACCCCTGCCTTGCAGCCCCTTCGGCATTGCCATCAAGGCTGCTACCTGAGTTTGGCATTTCAGGTGTTGCAGGTTTAGGAACACTTTATGTCCCATAAAACTCCACCTCAACATGTCCTTCATTTTCATCTGCAATTTCATTAACCTTCTTAAGGTCTTTATAGTATACATCCTCTCTGAACTTAACCACATCCCTGCTCAGGAAAATTTTTGGAGTAACTTCATCAACTCTCCAAAGCCTATAACCTTTTACTCCATCAGGGTAACCTAATACAATACACATCACTGCTCTAGGATCAAGCTTATCATATTTCACATGTGCATATGCCAAAGTACCAAACACCCTCAAGTTTGAATAATCCATTTGCCTACCAGACCAAATTTCCATAGGTGACTTCATCTGTAATGCAGATGACGGTGACATATTAATCAAGTGTGTTGCAGTTGTGACTGCCTCAGCCCAGAAACTCTTTGGAAGTCCTGAACTAATTAACATGCACCTCACCCTATCAAGAAGTGTTCTATTCATTCTTTCCACTAATCCATTCTGCCGTGGTGTTCCTGGCACAGTCAAATGTCTACTTATCCCTTGTTTCTTGCAGTAATTATTGAATTGTTCATTGCAGAATTCAAGACCATTGTCTGTCCTTAACTTTTTAATCTTTCTTTTAGTTTGTTTTTCAACCAAGGCTTTCCATTCCAAGAACTTCTCAAAAGCCTCATTCTTGTGTTTAACCACATAAACCCAAACTCTTCTTGAAAAATCATCAACAAATGACACAAAGTACTTAGCTCCTCCTAAAGACTGAGTCCTTGCAGGTCCCCAAAGGTCTGAGTGTACATAATCAAGTACACCTTTACTTCTGTGAATCCCTTTGGAAAATTTAACTCTATGTGACTTGCCTAAAACATAATGCTCACAAAAACCCACTTCTCCACCTTTGAATCCTTCAATGACCTGCTGGTTTTTCAACTCCATAAGACCTTGATCACTAATGTGACCAAGTCTCTTATGCCAAAGTACAGAATCACTTAACTCATTCTTTTCCACCAAGTTACTTTGACCCTGCAATGTATCACCATCCAGCACATATGTATTATTATCCACCCTTATGCCTGAAATCACAACTAAAGAACCTTTCACCACCTTTGCCTTCCCATTCTTGAGTACAATGCTATAACCTTGTTTTTCAAAAATTCCTAGAGAAATAAGGTTCCTTGTCAAACCAGGAATATACCTTACTTTCTCTAATTTCACTACAACACCACTATCCAACTTAAGTTGCACTGAACCCTGCTCCTTTATACCATATGACCTGTCATCACCTAAATGAACAGACCCAAAATCTTGTAACATAAGATCTTGGAAAAACTCTTTATGAGATGTCATATGGTATGAGCACCCTGAGTCTAAAATCCAGTTCTGTGCACCCTTTCCTCTTGAAACCATCAACACATCCGAACTTTCATAGCCATCAATTGAAGATTCAGGGGATGAGGCATTATAACTACTGCTATTTTGTGACTTAGCATAGTTATTATCAAACTTCTTCTTTTTCCTATCTGGGCAATCCCTTTTAAGATGTTTCTCAGAATTACAAATAAAGCATCTACGTTTAAACTTAGACTTAGACCTATGCCCCTTTGCTTTTGAGAAACCCCTATGTTCTGATCTTCCCCTGACAGTTAAACCATCCCCAACATCATCAGTACCATTGACTCTCTTTTTCAATTCCTTTGAATTGAGGGCAGCCAATACTTCTTCCATTGTTAAAGTATCCCTTCCATACATCAATGTATCCACGAAGTGTTCAAAAGATGATGGAAGGGATGTCAAGAACAATATAGCCTGATCTTCATCTTCAATTTTAACATCTATGTTTTCAAGATCCAAATGAGTTTATTAAACTCATCCTTGTGATCTTCAAGAGACTTACCTGATGTCATAGAGAAAGTATATAGCCTCTTTTTCAAGTACAATCGGTTGGCTAAGGACTTAGTCATGTAGAGGCTCTCTAATTTCGACCAAAATCCGGCCGCCGTAGTCTCCTTAGACACCTCTCTAAGAACCCGATCTTCCAGGCTTAGGATTATAGCACTATGTGCTTTCTGAACCTTTTCGTTCCAAGAATCCTCAATCTCCTTTCTTTTGGCCTCTGAGGCTTCCTTATTCTTGTCATCAATGGCAGGTAATTTGGGCATTACACCGGACAAAGCATCCACCAGTCCTTGATGCACTAAAAGTGCTCTCATCTTCAAACGCCACAAACCGAAGTCATTCTTGCCATCAAACTTCTCTAACTCGAATTTGGTATGCACCATATCGATTGATTGAATCGCGGAATCACAAAACCCCTCTTTTGAATCGAGCCGATCGACCGGCTGTGATACCAATTGCTGTGATTGAAACAACACCAAAAGAGAATGAAAACAAATCAATCGATTACTAAAATACCTCCACCAATATTATTGATTACGAATTGAGATTACAGAATTGAAATGGAAATTGAAGAAGATGATTACATTTGATAAGCAAGAAGCTTATATACTAACCTATTCCCCCAAATTTGACTCTAACGGTTGTTAACGGCATGTTAACAAACCAATTACAACTTTGACAATTTCAACCCCTGAAATATTGAACACTTTACAAAATGAAACTAACTAAAACAACAAAGTGTAAAAGCAATGTAACATTGACCAAGTTCAAGTGCAGTTGACTTCAGCTTTATCAAATTACTCAACAATACTAACATCACATCATCTTCATTTTCTCCATTTTACCCGTGACTGTTTTACATTTTCCGCTTTATAAAAATAAACTACCATTTTAACATGAAATCGCAATCGGTGACAAATTATCGTGAAACCGAAGGAACAGTGTTCCGAGTCAAAAAAACCTTTCTAGTGGCTCGGTGAATCATTTCTTCAAAACGACTATAAATGTCGTAATATCCATCTTAGCATCTTATCGAAAACAAAAGTAAATTACTGACCAACTATTTATATTTATATATATATATATATAACATTCATGACACCTGCAACTTCTGTCATCTCTATCATCTTTGACTCCACAGAAGCAAACCATTATCAGTTGCAGAAGAACTTCAAACAAGACAACAATGGTGAAACCATCTTCAAACCCATCAACGAAGAACCACAAATCGATCAAACAAGAACCTCATCTTTCTGGTGCATACATACGCCAAATCGTCAAACACTTGACCTCTGTAAACCACAAAGCTTCCTTCAATGGCGACAGTAGCTATCTGCAACAACCACCACCACCACCATCGCCACCGCCACCACCACCGCCGCCGCCACCGGAGAGGAAACAAGTGAGAAGACGACAACACACCAGTAGACCTTATCAAGATCGTCTTCTTAATATGGCTGAAGCTAGAAGAGAGATCGCCACCGCCCTTAAGTTCCACAGAGCCACCATGAAACAACAAGAAACCACCACCGCCGCCGCCGCCGCCGCCACCACCACCGTCGCCGCCGCACCTCCGCCACCACTGTATCAAGATAATCTCAGTTTTACACTCCCGAATCAAACATTGGGTTTGAATCTCAACTTTCAAGATTTTATGTCATCATCATCATCTTCATCATCATCATCATCATCATCATCTTCTTCTTCTTCTTCTTCATATGCTTCTTCATCGGTGGTTATGCCGGAAGTTATGGTGAACTCCGCCACCGGCGCCGCCGTCTGCGGTGGCGATGGAGGTGTAGACGTGGTTGAAAGCAATTTACATCATGCGATTGATGATGATGAGATGGAGATGATGAGATTATTAATCGAGCAGCATCAGATAGAGTGGAATGATACTGTGCATCTTTTGATGTCAGCACGGTGGTTCAAGTTCTTGAACGCCATGGAAATTGAAGCAGAAGAGGAACAATTTGATCAAGTTATTGAATTCCCACCATGGTGATTAAGATTGTGTTCTTGAATTTACATGTTTTTCTTAAAGATTATATCTAAAGTTAATTTTAATTTAGTGTAAATTAAGCTTGTTTAGCCATTGTTGTTATTGCGGTAAAACGAGTGTGAACGGAATAATTAACCGGCCTATGGCACGTCACTTTACAAGTTTAACGGAGGCGATGCGGTTTACAGGTTATACATGGACAAGACGTGTGGTTCGAACTGTTATCTTATCACAACATCACATTTATGCTCGAAACCCTGGGTTGGGCTCCTGATCATCGTTGTGGGCTGGCCACCTAAAATTAAGATTGTTAAAATAGCTTACGGTTTGAAGCTCGCTAAAAAAAAACTTAAAAAAATTCGCTTGAAATGGCTCAGTTTGAGATTGAGCTGAGCCGAGCTGGCTCGGTATAAAACAAGCCGTTCAGTTTGCCTCGCTTGTCAGCTCGACTCTATATGACTTGGATTATTTTAGTTGTAGTGACTGTATATTATTTTTATGTATATAACATATAGTTACATTTGCTCACGTGTTAACATGATGGGGTTTTGAAGATGCAATTTCTCTTTTGAAGAGAATAAATTTGTGTTAACATGATGGGTTTTGAAGATGCAATTTCTCTTTTGAAGAGAATAAATTTGGACGAGTTAAAACTAGTTCATGAAGTTGGACCGAGTGAAAACAAGCAGAGCTGAGTCAGCTCGGTTAAAAAACAAGCCGAGCTCAAATTTATAATTCCAGCTCAACTTTAAATCCACGCTGAGCCAAACGGACTCGGTTTAGCTTCAACCTGTGTTCGCGTTTACGTACCTTAACTTGACTCTCAATTCAACTCGTGAACAGCCATACCAAAAATATATAACCGACGAGGATCGAACCTTAGTCGAGAACCCAAATGTCCTAGGCTAGCACCAACCACCTTGGAGTGTTTGCTACTATACAGTTGTTGGTTCTGAATATTTGCAGAGTGAGACATTAAAACAATGGCAGTGATGATGGGACACAGGTGGGGCATACACCCATATGTGTCTGCATGCACCTCATGCACTTAATTTGTACTTTCACTGTGATTATATAGGATGAATACTATGAAAACAAATATACTTTTTTTCTTTTAACTAAAGGTCTCAGAATTAACACTTAACGAATACATGAAAAGGTTACTAAAGTATTTTTTTTGTATTGAAGTTTTTTAACTTGTCTAAAGTTAATAAACTTAACTTGTGAATTTGTTAGTTTATTGGCTTTAAGCCTGTAAATGAAACGAACGTTTATAAACTGTTCGGCGGAAGTTTGTTTATGAACGAACACGAATAAAAAATGTGTTCGTTTAGTTAAACGAACGACATTGAACACATGTTTTGTTTGTTCATTTACGTTCGTAAATTTTTTGTTTATAGTCCTTCATATATGTTTATTTATGTTTGTTTATTTACGTTCGTTTGTTTACGTTCTTTGCTCATGTTTGTTCGTTTATATTTAGTGTACATATTTTTCTATGATTTTTGGGATTAGTCATTGTGGATGATTTTTGATGAATCATTAGGGATTTTTAATACAATCATATTTTTGGATGAATAATGTGTAATTGAACCAATAATTGACATGTTTTTTGATAAATGTGATATGTTAGACGTGCTCGTTTATGCTTGTTTAATGTTTGTTTATGTTCATTATGTTTATCAATTATGTTGTTTATTTTTGTTCGTTTACGTTCATGAGCTGTTTGTTTAGCTTTTTAACGAACGAACATAAACGAACATGAACGTTTTCATTTTCTTAATAAACAAACATGAACAAAAAATTGTGTTCAATTATGTGTTCGTTTTCGTGTTCGGTTAAAGTTAAATGAACGAACACGAACATGACGATATTTGCGTTCATTCGGTTCATTTACAGGTCTAATTGACTTTGTCATATAAGTTAGATTGAATTCAATATATATACCAAAATCAGATAGAGATACTTTTTATATATAAAAGACTAGGTTAGTACCCGTGTAATACACGAGTTGAATAAAAAAATATTAAATAATCAGCAATAAAAATTATAGTTTAAAATTATGTATGAAGAATATGATTATAATTACTATAAATAACTACTTTAAATAAATAAATAGTTTCATTTTACAATTTTTAAAGCAATTATACTATTTTTTAACTTTTTTTCTAAATAGTTTCATTTTTAAATATTTATTTTAAGATTTTTTCATAAAAATTATTTTTTATAAAAAATTTATTTATTAAAAACTCTGATTTGTAATTATTCTGATTGTGTTATTAAGAATGTTTTTAGAAATTTTTACCTTGTTTATAACCCTTTTTAAAAAAAGGACGAATTTAAAATATTTTGTTGCAAAAAGGTTTAGTGTTTTAGAAAATTTCATTTCGTATGAAAAATATTATTTCTATTTTAATAAAAAGATGTGATTTTTAATTTTCTTAATAAAATCATTTAAAAAAGATAGCTTGATTTTTAAACTTCTAGATGAGAAAGAAATATAGTAATTAATAAAATTGATTTTTAATAAGAGAGATAAATTAGTTTGAGTGTTTAAATTACTATAATACTCTTTTGGAGGAAAAAATAATGTGAGGATGTCTAGAAGAATGATAAGTGGTGTACAAAATGTAAATTGAGATAATAACAAGCGTCAATAGAAACATTGTTTTATTAGATATAATAGATAATAGATTAGAAAGTATAATGCTCACAATTTCGTAGTAACATTAGTTTTCTCAATTATAGATGGGCTTTTTGTTCAAAAACAACCAAAGTGTTACTGTCTAGCAAACTACGACCACTATATTGGTTCCTAAGTAGGTTTGGGTTATCATATCAACCGAAGTGTACATACGAATTAGTGATATATCAAACCTCCTAAGAGTATTCAAAGTAAATTCCTTATAGATGTGTGAATGTGTTTCCTATAATATAGAGAATGATTGTAAATGGTTGTGAGAGAATAAAAAAGAAAACTTATTGTTTATTTGTATATTTTGAGAATTAGTGTTCCATTATTATAAACATGTTAATATTTTAAAATAGTTGTGAGTAAAATAAAAAAAAAATATAATGATAAACGTATATAAAAGATTATTAATTAAAAATAAAAGAGAAAAAGTAGTAAATTTTAATGTTATATATGGTTAGAGATAGAGAATCCCCTTTGAATGTTCTTAACCATCACAACTGTCATCCCCTTGCCTCATTTATTTAAGAATCTATTGATCACCGTCCCCATGTCATTGACACACAACACAATACTTAATGTAACCTTACAAGGTCAAAACTCACTAGAAACATACTTTTATTTTATTTTTTACAAAAAAAAAAGGTCTAAAATAACAGCTACATGTGACATGTTAATTTGTACACTTAGTTTTACCACGTGTATTTTGGGACGGTCGAACGAACTACATTGTTGGTACCAGTGTCACATGATATCAGTGAGAGTCTAGTAACAATGTATATCGCCGAAGATAACGCCTATAAAAAAGTCGAATGTAACGACATGTAAAAGTTAATATACATCTAAGTATTTTTCTACTTTTGTAATAATAGTCTAAAACGTCATGTAAAAGCTAATATATTCTAACTATTTTCTTTTTCTTGTAATAATAGTCTAACCATTTAGTCTTTGCAACACCTATTCTATATGATGTTAGCGATATATATGCATCGAATTGAGTTGTTTTTGTAAGGCTCGAATCAAACCGATTTCAACCTGATAAAAAAACCGGTTAAACCTACTGGTGGCCGGGATCTTCTTGGAGTGAAATCGGTTTGTCAACCCGGTCGGGTCGGGTAGTTTTCGGTTTCCAGACTGAATTTTTTTTCCCACCTCTAAATCTTAATCGGTGCTTGGGCCGCTGCTTATTCAAGCCCATTGGCTAAAACAATAATTCTTTTGGCCCAACCTGTTAGCCCATCAGTTAAGATCCAGTGTATTTTAGTTTCTGCATATGGAGTTATGGAGTATGGACTATTTCTTCTTAACAATCGAAAATTAAACTTCAAATACTTGCAGATTTTACATTTCATTTATAAACAGTTGTAACTGTTTTGATATCCATAATTACAATTTTACTTATAACATAGTAATTATATTATTTAATTGTTTTTTCATAATTTATATAGAATGATTATTATTATGCAAATATGTATTACTTAAAAATTATATAAATAACTCCTTTAGTTTCACAAGCATGTTTAATATTTAGACTCGAGCCCGTTTAAGTTCGATTCAATTCAAGTTTTAGCAATCCGATATCAACTAGCTCATTATTTACTCCATAAATTCATACATAAAATTAGTTGTATTCTACTATTTATTTTAAACTAAAGGTTTCGAGAAATATATCTCTCTCTAACAAAGTTGAATTAGAAACCATGACTACTCAACCTCCTTAAGTTTTCCAAAACTTTATCTTTGATAGGTTCTTCAACTATCAATCTTATTTTCGAATTTCATTAGATAATAAGTTTGGGTTTAGCCAATAAGAGCATTCATAACTCATTTATCATCCTTATTCATATAATTATATTAAAAATTATTATTTTTTTCTCTCTATTTTTAATTAAATAATATTTTTTATACTTTTATCATTCTTTTTTTATTTTCTCCCCTCACAGCCACTTAAAATATATTATTAAGCGTTATAGGTTTTTGAACAGTGTTTTAAAAAATGCAGATTAAATAGTAAATTTTTCATGTTCTTCACTCACAACCATTATAACCATACCATAATATAAGATAATATAAGGAATACACTCACATTAATTTAGGAAATGGACTGTAAATGATTTAATTTAATGACTTTTGTTGATTTTAAAGTCATTCACATAACCAAAACATATATTTTCTTATCAAATATAAGAAATGGCACGTTCATCCATTACTATATATGAAAAAAGCAAGATGATGAACAGTTGAATAGTAAACCGAGGGTAACCCTGTCATTTCAAGTTTGTTTCAAAGGGTATTTTGGTAACTTACTTTGTATCCATTTAAAGTCATCTTCTTCTTCATTTAGATGCATTATTTGTAGAGAGAAATAGAAATGGAAGAGGGAAGGAAGGGCTTCATCTACACCATCTCACATCCACCGTCGCCCCGCCACCGTCGTCCCGCCACCGTCGCCCCGCCACCGTCGCGTCTCCGCCGTCACACCATCACCGCTACTACAACAGACGATCGGTGCTTGCCACTGCTACCGGCGAGGCCTAAAAAGGTTAGCCATGACAGCGGTGGTTTGCACTTCAATAACCTCTTTCTTTCCCGATCTACAACATGCAACAACCATTGAGTCATGATTCACCTATTAACGACCTTATCGGGACCATAAAAGTTACGGGGTTCGTCTGGGTATTGGTGATACGATCGGTGGTGTGGGTGATGACGGTGAGAGGGCCGTCGCTGTGACGGGAGTGACGACGGTGGTACGGGTGATGAGGTTGAGGGGGTAGTCGCGTTGTCACGTGGGTGATGACGGTGGTCGGGGTGGGGGTGATGACGGTGGTCGGGGTGATGATGGAGAGGTAGTCGGTGGTATGGGTGATGAAGGTGTCTAGGTTTTTGATTCATGGATCGATTTTGTCGGTGTGAAACTTTGTTGTTGATATTTGGGGGTTTTTTGAGTTCTTGCTTCTGATCTATAACTTATTTGATTTCTTTAGTTCGATTTGAAAATTCCGTGGTTGTGATGCATAACTGAGCCGTGCAGATGAGATGTTCGATAGAAATGTCTGAATGATACCTTTGGAGCCATGGTTGTTATTGTTTGGATTGGGTGTGGCTTTACACATGTAACCACACCTCTCTGATTATGAGACTGAGCTTTATTATTGTGAATCCAAGGATCGCAATTCAGGAATTATCAGTATTAAAATAAATCAATTTAATGATCGCGGAATTATCACTAATTGACGTTTAATTGTTTATAATGATCAATGATGAACACAACCACAGAACACAATAAACACGAAATCTATAATAATTCAAATGTATTTCATTAACTATAATGTAATGATTACAAAAGAATAATGAATAACTATGAACAATCGAATTTTGTGAATCGAATGATGTTTGATGTTGATGTGACGGCGATTAGGGTTGCACAATGAACTCTTGACAGCCGTATATTGATTGATTGTGTTCACCGAGATGTGAAACCTAGGACTCATATTTATAGATGATTTGAGTCGGTTAAGGAAACACCGGATCTCTCGGGATTTGTTATTGATTGTGTTGACTTGTTAGACTTCTTGGAGTTGTAATCGCACAAGTATAATGTTCTTCCGCAGCAATCTTCTCATCCGCAGAACATTTGTTCTTCCGTAGATGACTTAGTCTTCCGTAGCAAAGTTGTTCTTCCGTAGGAAATTCTTCTTCCGTAGGAGTCTTCACTTCATGGTATTTGATCATCCGCAGGAACATGTACTTGGTCATTTGATCTTGTAAGAAACATATCTACGGATTAACAAAGTTTGTCACACCCCAACCTTGACGGCGGAATCGTCGAGGTGTGAGGGATAAGATTGTTCACAGCCACATAACGCTATGTTTAAATGTAAATAATTAAATTAATAGTTTCAACATGAATTACAAACATAAGTCTCAATCACGAAATACATCCAAACAAATATCAAAACATGACATGACATTTCATTTATCTAGGTCCACGTCCTAGTTTTATTGCAAGCTTCAAAAGACCACTTTAAACTTGGGGGTCACCTGAAACATGATAAAAATAAAAGGTCAACTAAAAATAGTTGGTGAGTTTCCAATGTTTTCATACATAATAAGAAAAGATTATAAGTTGCAATTCATGTCATAGGTTATAAGCTAGTAAGGTTATAGAACACATATCTTCACAATCAAACCTCGACTTGATTACAAGTATATAAGATTGGCTAAGTGTATTTGGTTCCCTAGTGCACAAGCATACGGCTCCTAGGAGTCGGCAATACATCGACTTTAGCACCAAATAGGCTTGTCAGGCCCAAAGATCTAAGACGTCGCCAGGCTAGCAATAGTTAATGATTGTAACAAACTATGTATCTCATATAATCACTTACATCACACAAATAACCATGACAAGATATAAAGATGAATTGCAAGTGTTTTACAAGTCTCAAACGTTTATAAGTGTGTAATGTATAAGTATCATGTTTCACCCCAATATGGTGTGAAATAAAGTAAAAGGGGGCAAGGAAAACTCACTTGTCAAATAAGTATATAATGACGATTAATAAGAATAATAGTAGACGTCGTTCCAACGTGAATCGTTACAAGGCACCTAAATATTCACAAGGTTAAAGTCTCAATAATAAGCCTTAATGTTTTAATATGAACTAGAGTTTCGATTGGAATTGTGAGGTTCGTCGAGTAATTAAATTTATAAAGTAATATTCGCGTTTCGATCCATTAGGAGAATTTTCATATATGTGTTTTAGTATTTTAAGAATGAATTTTAAGTATAAAAATTGATAAGGTTTAGTATATATAAAACGTTATGATTATTTAAGATTAATTGGAATAACGTTTTGATTGATAACGAATAATTAATCTAACCTTTTGTTAATATATTTTATAAGAGAATAACATTTTAGAATGATTTATGAAATTATAGAATATATGATTTCTACAACTTATTTTATTATTATTTAAGACAAATAATTATTTATTATTTGAAACAATAATAATTAATAACTAAAACATGAAAATACTCCAATTGTAATGTTTGTTAAGATAAACAAATTTTAAAGTCTATTTTATAAGTTATTTAACTAGTTTTATTATTTGTTTTAATAAAATAAAATCAAATATTAATATATTTTAAGAAGTAAATTTGCAGAAATCGGTTTCATGTAAAGAAAATATTTAAAATTCATAAAATTTATTTTATAATTTTTAGTATTTTTCTGAAATTTAAATAGGTTTAAAAAGGCATAAAAAAAATAGTTGGAGGTAGCCGGGTTCGAACCCGGGACCTCCAACACATACACACACCCAACTACCAGTGAACCAAAGGCCGTGGCCACGGCTTATGTTGGTTCACAAATCTTAAATGCAGTGTTACACAGAGCTTCCCAATCCGGATGAACCCTAGGTTCGTTCGGATCCAAATCGAAGGCCGATTCTCTGTTGTTAACACAGGATATCATGGGGCTTTTATTCCCCATGGTTTAACGATCATAATGGTGTATTTGATTACCTGAATTGAACTCAATTTGGTGAGAAGAGTCTTAAGAACAGGCCGCGACAGGGAGTCGATCGAAGGAGATGAGATAGACAATGAAAATCCAATTAATCTCGTATTCAGCTTCGTATGGTGATGAGTAGTGAAAGCCCTCAATCCAAATCGATTAAGAATACTCGTACAGTGGGTTAGATTGAGTTGCAGGTTCGCGATGAGGATGATGATCGATGGAGTGTTTTCAATTGTTTTGAACGAAATTGAAGTCACAGGAGTGTTATAATAGATCTTAAGTGTGTTAGTGCGATCCTAATTTGGTTATTAAAGTTTGTAATTGCGATCTGAGACCTGAAAAGTTGTCGACCACGCGAGGGAATAAACAGAGGTTGAATCGCACTTAGATTTTTAAATTAGGCTTGATCACGCGTTCGAATCATCCACGTGAAGGTGTCGGTGTGTTTGTTTTGATAAAAAACGGAGTATTTTGGCCGCTGCGGGCTCGCCGGAGCCGACGGCCGGCGGCGAGAAGTCCGGCGGGGGAAACGGTTGAAATTTGAAGAATTTACAAAATGGTCCCTGCACTTTCAATCTCTATCATTTTATGTTATAATTCTTTATTCAAGTTTTCAATATTACAATTCGACCCCCTGCACTTTAATTCTAAGTTTAGTATTATTATTATTATATTATTATTATTATTATTATTATTATTATTATTATTATTATTATTATTATTATTATTATTATTATTATCATTATTAGTATTATTATTTCCATTAACACTATGGTCATTATTTTTATAATTACATTAGTATTATTATTACTTTATTATTAGTTATTATTGTTATTATTATTAGTTACTATTATTATTATTATTATTATTTGTAATTAGCTATCATTATATTATTATTATTTTTATTATTATTATCATTATTATTATTATTATTAATTTATTATTTATTATTAACAAACTAACTTTAAATAAATTCAGAATTACAAGATGTTACAGTCTCCTCAACTTGAAAGAATTTCGTCCCGAAATTAAAAATGAAACTATGCGAATAGATACGGGTATTTCTTCTTCATGTGCTCCTCACGTTCCCAAGTAAATTCAGCGCCACGCTTATTCTCCCAACGAACCTTGACGATTGGGGTTGTGGTAGTTCTAGTCTTCTTCATAATGCGATCCATAACTTCAACGGGTTTCTCGACAAAGTGTAATGACTCGTCGATCTGGATGTCATCCAACGGAACATGCAGACCTTCGTCAGCCAGACACTTCCTCAGATTCGAAACATGGAATACAGGATGAATTCCACTAAGGTCGGAAGGTAATTCCAGTTTGTAAGCCACTTTCCCAATCCTTTTCAGAATCTTGAAGGGTCCTACAAATCTTGGAGCCAGTTTACCCTTTCTTCCAAAGCGAACAACACCCTTCCACGGTGAAACCTTAAGAAGAACCATCTCCCCAACTTGGAATTCCAATGGCTTACGTCGCATATCAGCATAGCTCTTTTGTCGACTTCTTGCCACTTCAAGGTTCTTTCGGATGATAGAAACTTTATCGGTCGTCTCTTGTATGAGTTCAGGACCAGTGATGAGGTTTTCACCAATGTCGGTCCAGCAGATCGGTGAACGACATTTTCGACCATAAAGTGCTTCGAATGGTGCCATCTTGATACTCGAGTGATAACTATTGTTATACGAAAACTCCGCAAGCGATAGATGCGTATCCCAATCACCACCAAAGCCAAGGACACACAGGCGTAGCAAATCCTCCAGAGTTTGGATCGTCCGCTCGGTTTGACCATCAGTTTGAGGATGGTAAGCCGTGCTTAGATCTAGTTGTGTACCCAAGAGTTCTTGCATAGACGTCCAAAAATGCGAAGTGAAACGGGCGTCACGGTCGGATATGATGTGAAGAGGCACCCCATGACGACTTACAATCTCATCAACGTATATACGAGCCAACCTTGATGTCTTGTAAGTGTCACGTATGGGTATAAAATGTGCCGATTTGGTCAATCGGTCAACGATCACCCATATGCTATCATGTCCTCGAGAGGTTCGGGGTAGTTTAGTTATGAAGTCCATGGATATGTGTTCCCACTTCCACATAGGAATCTCGGGTTGTTCAAGTAACCCACTTGGACGTTGATGTTCGGCTTTAACCTTCGTACATGTGAGGCACTTAGCTACATAAGTCGCTATGTCTTTCTTCATCCCAGGCCACCAATATTGACCCGCAGGTCCATGTACATTTTATCGGAGCCAGGATGAATAGAATAACGAGTTTGATGAGCTTCGTCCATGACAAGGGTACGAAGATTATCACGATTTGGAACCCAAATTCGATTCGCGAAGTACATCAACCCATTAGGTTTCGTCTCCAGTTGAGTTAGAAGGTTATGCTCCAGTTCATCCTTCATTCTTCCTTCTTGTTGAGTCATTTGTTGAGCCTCCAAGATACTAGACTCGATGTCACTATCTATTCTCAAATTTTGTAGCAGTACGGTAGCTTTGTTGACATCTAGCCGAATTTCAGTATCGAATCTTCTCAAAGCATCAAACCACTGTCTTCGATCGCGAATCTCTTGAAACGAGGTCATCTTGTTATGGACTTTACGACTTAGTGCATCAGCTACGACATTTGCCTTCCCAGGGTGGTAACGAATGTCACAGTCGTAATCATTAATCAACTCAACCCAACGACGTTGTCTCATATTGAGATCTTTTTGAGTAAAAACGTGTTGAAGGCTTTTGTGATCGGTGTAGACTATACATTTCGTACCATAAAGGTAATGCCTTCAAATTTTCAAGGCAAAAACAACAGCACCAAGCTCAAGATCGTGGGTTGTGTAATTCACCTCGTGAACCTTCAATTGTCTTGATGCATATGCTATGACCTTTCCTCGTTGCATAAGAACGCAACCAAGGCCTTGTTTTGATGCATCACAATATACGGTGAAATCCTCGTTTCCATCGGGTAGGGTCAAGATAGGAGCATTGCACAGTTTGTGCTTTAATGCTTCAAAAGCTTCTTCCTGTTCGGGCCCCCACTCGAATGGTTTATTCTTTTGTGTCAAGGAAGTGAGTGGCTTCGCGATCTTTGAAAAGTTGGCGATGAATCGCCGGTAATAACCAGCAAGACCAAGGAAAGAACGAATCTCGGTCGGAGTCGTGGGAGCACACCAATTCTTCACAGCTTCCACCTTTGCAGGGTCAACGTGAATTCCTTGGCTATTCACCACGTGTCCTAGAAATTGAACTTCCTCGAGCCAGAAATCACACTTAGAGAACTTCGCGTACAGTTGTTCCTTCTTCAACAGATCGAGGATTTGACGGAGATGAAGTTCATGATCGGAACGGGACTTGGAATAAATGAGAATGTCGTCGATGAAAACGATGACAAATTTGTCTAGGTATGGCTTGCACACCCGGTTCATAAGATCCATGAAGACCGCAGGAGCATTTGTTAAGCCGAAAGGCATAACCGTAAACTCGTAGTGTCCATAACGAGTACGAAACGCGGTCTTTGGGATGTCATCGTCATGGACTCGTAATTGATGATATCCAGAACGTAGATCAATCTTCGAGAATATAGCAGCTCCTTGAAGTTGATCGAACAGGTCGTCGATACGAGGAAGAGGATACCGGTTCTTGATGGTCAACTTGTTGAGCTCCCGGTAATCGATACACATACGGAATGACCCATCTTTCTTCTTTACAAATAAGACCGGTGCACCCCAAGGAGAAGAACTAGGGCGAATGAAACCTTTATCAGTCAATTCTTGAAGTTGACTAGAGAGTTCTTGCATTTCCGATGGTGCGAGCCGATATGGTGACTTAGCCACGGGGTTTGCTCCCGGTATCAAGTCAATTTTAAACTCGACTTCACGTACGGGAGGTAAACCGCTAAGGTCATCGGGAAATACTTCAGGAAAGTCTCGTACGATAGGGACATCCTTAAGTTCTTTCCCTTTGACTTTTGTGTTGACCACGTAAGCTAAGAAGGCCATATATTTCTTGGTTAAGCACTTTCGGGCTTGAGTGCAAGACATGAGTTTAAGTCTTTGGGATGGTTTCTCGCCGAACACTTTCAAAGTATCCCCAGATGGTAACGGTATACGGATACACTTCTCAAAGCAAACGATCTCGACATGGTGTTTGGCTAGCCAATCCATACCAATGATGACGTCGAAGCTTCCAAGTTCCATAGGAATAAGATCAATGGAGAATTCGTGTTTGTTAAGGCTTATGATGCAATCACGTATTATGGCGTCAACGACAATAGATTTCCCATCGGCGACTTCGACCGTGTAGGGTCTTTTCAGATTAATACGTGGTTTAGAAAGTATGGGTTCGAATTCTAACGACACGAAACTCTTATCCGCACCCGAATCAAATAATACAGATGCATAATGATCATTCACAAGATACATACCTGTTTGGTAAAAATTTTATTATTGAATACGTTGAATACAAAGATAGAAGACATCAATAGTACATGAAATGATTTAAACAGGATTCAACGTCGTACCATTCACAACGTCATTGCTGACTTGTGCTTGGTTAGCGTTGATATTGAAAGCACGTCCTCGGGCTGGTGGCACATTACCCACAGGGCGAGGGCATTGTGGGCGGAAATGACCAGGTTCTCCACAATTGTAGCAAACACGGTTTGTGACCATGGCGGCGTTGTTAGGAGCACGGTGACAAGTCGCCACCCAGTGACCATATTTACCACATAAGGTACAGATACGGCATGGTTGATTCCCCGGATGATGATACCTACACGTGTTGCACATGGGTTGCGGACCAGCATAGGCTCTAGCCCCAGGCACTTGTGCCCCAGGTGCAGTGGTAGGTACAAGTTGTTTTTGGGGTTGTTTGGTTGCAGCCACAGCATAGTTGCGTGCCGGTGTAAACTTGCGTTTCTTGTTGTTGTTGTTGTTGTTGGATGGTTCAGCTTTGGTCTCCTTAATGTCCTCACTAGCCATCTTTTCCACCTTCTTTGCACCTTTCACAGACATGGTGCCTGCTCGAATATGGTTCTCGGTGAGTTGAGCGGTGATAGTAATGGCTTCTTCTAAAGTTGTGGGTCGGCTACCCACTACAGCATCTTGAATTTTGGGCGGTACACCCTTAATGAATTTCTCGATGTTGCGGGGAACGGTATCGACCATGTGAGGCAATAATAAACTCAACTCATGATGCCTAGTTGAGTAGGCCAAATGATCACCATCGTTTTGCTTCAAATTCCAGAATTCTTCTTCCAGCTTTTGCAATTCACTTCTCGGGCAGAACTTCACGATGGCGATGTTCTTGAACTCATCCCAAGAGAGTGCCAAAATAGCATCAGCTCCTCGGTTTCTCTTCTCGCTATTCCACCAGGTAAGTGCTCTTTGTTGGAGCATACTAGTGGCATAACGGACTTTGAGTGCCTCGGGACACTCACAATTGGCGAAAGTGTTCTCCATGCCTTCGAACCACTCAAGAAGACCAGTGGCTCCTTCCTTGCCACTAAAGTTGGTGGGTTTGCACGAGTTGAAGTGTTTGAAGGTGCAAGTACGATCGTTCCCATTTCGGCTGTTGCTATTTTCTCCTTGAGCACCGTTGTTGTTTCCATTGGTGTTGTTGCTATTAGCCATCATGGTGCTAGTAAGTTCAGCAACCATGGTTGGGATCACAGCAGCCATTTGTTTGGCGATCATTGCTGCCATCTTGCGGTTGGAGTTTCCACGTTTTGCAAGTTGTCGAGACATGCTGGACATACAAAGGAGCTAGTTACGGGAGTGAAGATAACAAAGAATATTAGTTTAGACAAAGGTAGGCTAAAGGTTGTAAGGTACACGGAATGATTCCATTTGATAACGCATTATCATTTGGAACCGTGGACACGTCAAGGTAAGTTGACTCATTTGCCTTAGAGATTTGTGTACTTTGACCATAGTTTATCACTCATCCCAGAAATCCCCAGGTAGCGTAACGGGCCCCTCAATGAGATTTATTCGAATACGCTTGCCTTAGCCCGAAGGCTTTTTGCCAGGAAATCCAGAATACAGGTGTCTATGTGTCACACAATATTTCTTAGGTTCATGAAATCAAAACCTTGATGAGATTTATATAGATTAGACATAACGTCTAAAGATCCAAGTCATAAGCATAAGTATCGATTTCCACGTGTCGTCGAGAATAAGATTAAGAAGTTTCATGTTCGGGGAGAGTCTAAGAGTCAAATGTAAGTTTTGGGAGACATGTAGAAATGTTTAGGCAATCCTATGCTAAGGCATCAAATTGCACATAAGGGAACATAACATTATGTAGCATGCAAACCATATACTTTAAAAGATAGAAATATAACTCTATAAGGTTCATGCATATGCTATAGTCTAGGTCACCATTTCTAATAACCTAATTCCCTATAGTTACGGGCTCTGATACCAATCTGTCACACCCAACCTTGACGGTGGAATCGTCGAGGTGTGAGGGATAAGATTGTTCACAGCCACATAACGCTATGTTTAAATGTAAATAATTAAATTAATAGTTTCAACATGAATTACAAACATAAGTCTCAATCACGAAATACATCCAAACAAATATCAAAACATGACATGACATTTCATTTATTTATCTAGGTCCACGTCCTAGTTTTATTGCAAGCTTCAAAAGACCACTTTAAACTTGGGGGTCACCTGAAACATGATAAAAATAAAAGGTCAACTAAAAATAGTGGTGAGTTTCCAATGTTTTCATACATAATAAGAAAAGATTATAAGTTGCAATTCATGTCATAGGTTATAAGCTAGTAAGGTTATAAAACACATATCTTCACAATCAAACCTCGACTTGATTACAAGTATATAAGATTGGCTAAGTGTATTTGGTTCCCTAGTGCACAAGCATACGGCTCCTAGGAGTCGGCAATACATCGACTTTAGCACCAAATAGGCTTGTCAGGCCCAAAGATCTAAGACGTCGCCAGGCTAGCAATAGTTAATGATTGTAACAAACTATGTATCTCATATAATCACTTACATCACATAAATAACCATGACAAGATATAAAGATGAATTGCAAGTGTTTTACAAGTCTCAAACGTTTATAAGTGTGTAATGTATAAGTATCATGTTTCACCCCAATATGGTGTGAAATAAAGTAAAAGGGGGCAAGGAAAACTCACTTGTCAAATAAGTATATAATGACGATTAATAAGAATAATAGTAGACGTCGTTCCAACGTGAATCGTTACAAGGCACCTAAATATTCACAAGGTTAAAGTCTCAATAATAAGCCTTAATGTTTTAATATGAACTAGAGTTTCGATTGGAATTGTGAGGTTCGTCGAGTAATTAAATTTATAAAGTAATTATTCGCGTTTCGATCCATTAGGAGAATTTTCATATATGTGTTTTAGTATTTTAAGAATGAATTTTAAGTATAAAAATTGATAAGGTTTAGTATATATAAAACGTTATGATTATTTAAGATTAATTGGAATAACGTTTTGATTGATAACGAATAATTAATCTAACCTTTTGTTAATATTTTATAAGAGAATAACATTTTAGAATGATTTATGAAATTATAGAATATATGATTTCTACAACTATTTTATTTATTATTTAAGACAAATAATTATTTATTATTTGAAACAATAATAATTAATAACTAAAACATGAAATACTCCAATTGTAATGTTTTGTTAAGATAAACAAATTTTAAAGTCTATTTTATAAGTTATTTAACTAGTTTTATTATTTGTTTTAAAAAAAAAATCAAATATTAATATATTTTAAGAAGTAAATTTGCAGAAATCGGTTTCATGTAAAGAAAATATTTAAAATTCATAAAATTTATTTTTATAATTTTTTAGTATTTTTCTGAAATTTAAATAGGTTTAAAAAGGCATAAAAAAAATAGTTGGAGGTAGCCGGGTTCGAACCCGGGACCTCCAACACATACACACACCCAACTACCAGTGAACCAAAGGCCGTGGCCGCGGCTTATGTTGGTTCACAAATCTTAAATGCAGTGTTACACAGAGCTTCCCAATCCGGATGAACCCTAGGTTCGTTCGGATCCAAATCGAAGGCCGATTCTCTGTTGTTAACACAGGATATCATGGGGCTTTTATTCCCCATGGTTTAACGATCATAATGGTGTATTTGATTACCTGAATTGAACTCAATTTGGTGAGAAGAGTCTTAAGAACAGGCCGCGACAGGGAGTCGATCGAAGGAGATGAGATAGACAATGAAAATCCAATTAATCTCGTATTCAGCTTCGTATGGTGATGAGTAGTGAAAGCCCTCAATCCAAATCGATTAAGAATACTCGTACAGTGGGTTAGATTGAGTTGCAGGTTCGCGATGAGGATGATGATCGATGGAGTGTTTTCAATTGTTTTGAACGAAATTGAAGTCACAGGAGTGTTATAATAGATCTTAAGTGTGTTAGTGCGATCCCAATTTGGTTATTAAAGTTTGTAATTGCGATCTGAGACCTGAAAAGTTGTCGACCACGCGAGGGAATAAACAGAGGTTGAATCGCACTTAGATTTTTAAATTAGGCTTGATCACGCGTTCGAATCATCCACGTGAAGGTGTCGGTGTTGTTTTGATAAAAAACGGAGTATTTTGGCCGCTGCGGGCTCGCCGGAGCCGACGGCCGGCGGCGAGAAGTCCGGCGGGGGAAACGGTTGAAATTTGAAGAATTTACAAAATGGTCCCTGCACTTTCAATCTCTATCATTTTATGTTATAATTCTTTATTCAAGTTTTCAATATTACATTCGACCCCCTGCACTTTAATTCTAAGTTTTAGTATATTATTATTATTATTATTATTATTATTATTATTATTATTATTATTATTATTATTATTATATTATTATTATCATTATTAGTATTATTATTTCATTAACACTATGGTCATTATTTTTATAATTACATTAGTATTATTATTACTTTTATTATTAGTTATTATTGTTATTATTATTAGTTACTATTATTATTATTATTATTATTTGTAATTAGCTATCATTATTATTATTATTATTTTTATTATTATTATCATTATTATTATTATTATTAATTTATTATTTATTATTAACAAAACTAACTTTAAATAAATTCAGAATTACAAGATGTTACAAAGTTGTTCATCCGTAGATGTTTCCTACACTTGGTCAATTTCAGTAAATCCATCCAAGTATATTGTTTTTCCTGTCAAGTCACAAATCAACACACATACATATATGGGTTAACCTATAGATTCAAATCACATATATATATTTTGACTGTTACAAATGTTAATACAAGACTTGATTTTCAAGTACTAAGCCTATACAAAATTGATCTAGCCCTATACAATCTAGACCTAACAATTATAAATTTACCTATGTATGAAAAAAGCAAGGTGATTGAACAGTATAGAGGGTAACTTTTTCATTTCAACTACATGTGAGGTGCACATTTTGTATTTGCCCTTACAAACAAACACAAATTGTTGTTTGGGGCGTAAAGTGTGCTGTTATATGGTAGTGTTTCACTCTAAGGCAATGATGATAAATGACTCCATATGGTTGTTGTTATGGCGTGGTAAACGTTTTGTTTGCAGCCACAATAACCTGTCTTTTCTGAGCCTCATGTTAAGTTGGATTTAGGTTAACGTGGTGTTATAAAGTTACATATTATGTATTCGATCAACTTTTTTATCAAAATGCAATTTGAGTTTAACATATGTAATCTGATTGTTAAAATTATATCGAATGGATATTAGGAGGGTGTGGATCTTAATGAAATGAATGTTAAGGTTTTGCTAGGGTGTCTTAGACGTCGGTTATAACGTGTTTTGGATTCCCCGCGCAACGCGCGGGGTGTTAAGACCTAGTTATATTAAATAGCAACAATCTAAAGAAATCTAAAATGACACAAACAAATTATATATAATATTAATTATCAACTTTTGTATACTATTAGAGTTGTATCATGTGCTTTAGTAGGCGGTACCATCTTTCTTCTTTTTTTAATCTTTAACTCTTTTACTTTAACCCAAAACTTCTTCATATTTTACAATTACCCCCAATATTTTTTTACTTTCAACTTTGGTTCCATATACTTTTCATAATTTACAAATTTTCCGTCTTACGTTTCAGTTTGAATTTTGCGAGTTAACACGCTGCGTGCGTGTGTGATTTAACGTTTTTACATTTATTTTTTCTCGTTTAATGGCTTCGTCAAAACGCGTTGGTCCTACATCGACTTACTGTTTTATATGTTTTAAGTTTCACATGCGTGGTTCAACGTTTTTATGTAACTAGTTTTTTTATTTCTTTTTCTAATACAATTTTATTTACTAACAGTGAGTTTTTTCCTAAACTAGGACTGTTGTTGGTAATAAAAATAAGAGTTGGGATTATCACCAGCCAAATCAATAATATGGATTATTATCGGCCAATGAATAATAGTTTGGATTATTAAAATTCAATTTGTCAAAATTATTTACCAAAATAGTGTTTTTTTTAATAATTAATGAAAGCTTCACTTGTAAGTTTCTCACTCCTAATATTATTGGATAACTATACTTTATTAAAAACTAATAATTTAATTAAATATTTTATTGATTTCAATCCAATAAATACTTATTTTTCAGTTTTATATTAGTAAAAAAATAAAAGATAATACTTTATCAAACTCATTTTGTATGATAAAAAGTTACGCGTAATCATAAAAACCCAATTTTCAGTTTGTAAATATAAAATTAAAATAGATTTATAAAATTACTGTTTTAAGATAAATTAAAACTAAATAATTTGTTTGAAATTTAAAAGAAGTTAGTAACAATAATGTATTTTTATTAAAGTTTTTTAAAAAGCTTGCGATTCATAACTCACTCAAAGAAAGATTGAAGAAATCTTGCTCGAATTTTGCTCAACTCGAGTCGGTTTGTACATTACATTTAAGCATTGGAGTGGGAAATAACATTAGATACAAACTTTCACATCATTACTATTTAAAAAATGACAAAAGAGACAATCCAAGCAAACCTTTTCCACTCCTTTTAGAATAATTGCGATTCACGAGTTTTTTTTTAAGAACTCATATAAAAATACAATGTTTCTTTTATTTTAAATTAACTAGTTTTGCTTTCTTGAACTTTTACGATTATTTATTTTAAAAAAAGAGCGTACCCGGTGCATGAAGCTCCCGCTTATTTTATAAAAATTAAATTATACAATGTTTCTAAATCATTGTTTTGTGATTACCGAAAATTAATATTAGAATAGAACATGATTCATTACAAATAAATTTATAAAGTTTATATTATCAACACAATAAATTGAAGCAGGTACATTTTATAATTTTATTATAATTTATAATGAAGAAAAGATAAAAAGTAAAACCTGCGTATAATGAGTAATTAATATATTGAAACTCGTAAAAAAAATTAAATCAAATTTTTGAAATGATAAAATATCCAATAACAAACTTACTAGTAAAAGTTTCCTTGATTTTCTCAACTAAAATGCTATTTTGGTAAATAATTTTTAATATACATCTTTTTGGTAAATAAAATTTATAACAACACTATTTTGGTCAAAAACTCCACTGACGGTAGTGTGTTATTAATGATACTTGGCACGATGTTACGCTCCTACTGTAACGCGGGGGCTTAATACTAGTTAAAGTATAACAACAAAAATACAGAATGTTAGGGACCAATAAACACACTAAAACGGTCTATATATTTTCTCACTAAACTAAGGTCATCCAGAAGACATTCTGATAGTAAGATGTTAGAAGGAGACATTCTGATAGTAAGATGTTACAAGGAGACATTCTCATAGTAAGATGTCTTCAATCTATTTAGGAGATTGATAGTTTAAATCATGTAAAATACAAATATAAGTGATAAATTAATTAGATTGAGTGTTTTTCTAAAAAAAAATCTAAATATATCTATATGACATGAACGAAATCCACTACGCGTTATATATGCTTCATAAACTATGCTCTATAATCTATTGTTTCAAAGTCAATCAACACGTTTCAACATCAAATTTCAATCAAAACTATGCCAAAGTGCTTAAGTGCACCCCCGTTATGACAACATAATAAAAAAAACAGAATTGTTGAAAGAAAAGAATGTGTAACCACAATGAAAATGAATATGAAACGTAATTAATGCAAGAGAAAAAACATAAAAGCAAACATAAATGGAAATTAGGTTGGCATACAATACAATAATGTGTTGTTGCAACTTGCCAAATGTAATCATAAAAGCCAAAGTCAAAATTGAAAATGAAACTTAATGCGATGTAAAATTTGAAAGTTAAGTTAATTAACAACAATTAAGCTATGTTTATAACAGCATTATTCATATGCTAATTATCATATAACAAGGTTTAAATTTCCTTAAAACAAAAAGTTAACCTTTTCTTAAGTTTAGTGGAATGCTTTAGGTTCAGATCCGAACACAAGTGAATTTGTTATTTAAATTGTAAATATTACATTTTTCTTTTAACAACTTGTGATTCACTTCAATTAACCAACTATACTTATACGAAAGAGAGATATCATATGACCAAGATGACACTTAGGACCATACATGTCACATGATATGATGAGTTGGATTTAAATAATTAAACACTATTTAATAAATTTAAACAGTGAAAATATAGGTTCTAGTTGGCATTTAATTGATGAAAGCGGCCTCTCGTGTACTATATAGAATAGACTTTAATGTGCTTTGATTTCATTACTTTATCCTTGATTGACTATCATATTTTATCCTGTCAAACTTAACTTCTTTTTTCTGTTTTTTTAGATATGATAAATTGCATTTATATATTGTTCTAGAAGACGGTATAGATTATATTACATATTAGTAATACAATTAAAATATGTCGAAGTTTGTTATGTATAGGAGGTGCTGGCTCGGGTACAAATATTGTACGTACATGTTTTAATATCAACAAGATTACAAGAAGTTAAGTACTCAAGTGTGAAAATAATGTGTCATGCGAATAACTCGCATATAAGGGTGCCTAAGGGAGGACCGATCTAGATCCAATTTGTTAAAAGGCTAAAAAAAAAACTATATGTATTATATAGAAATATATTTTTAAAAAACCCTTTTATATAATCAGCTTATTACACATTTAATTAAACTTATCACTTATCACACACCTTAAATTAACTCATTTTACTAAATATCCTCTATAGAATCCAAATACCATATCATAATACTTGATAATCCACATCAACGAATCCCAAAGCAAAAAGGCGAACACACACTTATTGATATGGCTTTATCATATTACTCTAGCAACTCATACTCTCCCAAAATTAGCTTGAAAATCATACGAGCCTGCTCAACTCGAGTTAAATTATATTCATCCGATTTCAAGCAAGCTATTTTGATTCATAGATAATTCGACAACAAATTATCGTATTTTGTGATGTCGACTATTTAACATAAAGCATGGTTGGTACAGCTAACTCCAGCATGGCATGATGCATGCTAAAATGGTTAGAGCGTAGATTGGTCAATATCTAACATGATGTACCCTTCAATGTTATTTTCACCACCAAACATATCTTTAAAAGGCCATTAATGCTATCATACATTACCATCTATTTTAATAGATTTTATGGGTGTTTATAGTACAACTTACTAACTCAAAGGCCCTCTACTCTTATTTCTAAATTTATATATATTCATCGTTATGTAAATAATGCTTTTATAAAATACGTAAATACAACTAAATATCTGGTTATCAATCTCACAGTGATAATAACGCTAAACTAAAAAAGCTAACATATTAAGCTCTTTATTATACACATCCTAGCGTAAGAGAAAGTGTGTTTTATTGGAAGATAAGGTATTACTTCACCTAATTTTTTTTGGTCTTGTTAACGAGTTGAGGCTCGGTGTTAGGGGCAAACTGCTATAGACCAGTGTGGTAATAATAGATTCAAATCAAAGTAAGCTAGTAATTTCTTCTAAAAGGAATAACGTTAAGTGAATTTCAAACACAATACAACAATCAATAGTAAAAACTTGGATACAACGTAGGAAATTGAGAAGTTTGCAAGGAGCTTTTAACCTTTTATTTATACAAGATACTAAAGTGTAATTAAATTAAACTTTAGAGGGTAGAGTTGCATACTCTAAGAAAGTGCTGCTAAAGGGTACCTGTCTACACAATCAAGCCAAGGGTTGTTGCTTGAGGGTTTCTTTATGCTACGAACCGCTTTCCACACCGCACTATTACATTTAAAGCCCGACCCAAATGACAACTGCCAGATCCGATCACCCCGTTTGATCCGCCCTTTTGCCTCGAGGTATGCTAGCTCATACCAGATACTGCTACTTGAGGTGTTCCCAAACCGATGGAGAGTGGCCCTAGACGGCTCCACATTGGCATCACTGAGGCCTAAGTTGCGTTGAAGTTCGTTCACTACTGTTTTACTTGCAGCGTGGACACAAAAATGCTCAAACGCCAGCTTGTAGTCAGGGATGTAGGGTTTGCTGCTTGATGAAGAAGATGTCACCGTCTGCGACCCATTAAATGCATCACTTTTACCAGCAGTGGTCCCTTTTCCCTTAGTACCAGAAAAATACCTCTTCACCAAGGTCCAAAAGAAAAGTAGCTGCTCAGATAACGGCAACACCAAAGGACCCAAGGTCGTGATGTTCGTCTTGAGCGCATCGCCTCCTATCTCCACCAAATCTTTACTAATCTTCAACCCTTTGAACCTTTGATCATCCTCCTCTTGATACACACTCCTATAGCACAAATACTACACATTAAACTACCATACCAACCTTAAACATGATATGTCAATTAAAACTTTCCAACAAAAACAAACCATCTAACTAACTAACAGTTCATAAATGTTTTTCATCTGTTTTTCATCTCTTTTAACAATACGTCAAATCACGTACCGAAATTCCAGTACAACACATTAAAAATCACGTACCAGAACTCCACTACAACACACACAAAAAAAATTATTTTCTAATTTTATGGTTGTGGGTTTAATTAATACTCAAACCTAACAAAACATAACACGTTTACTAAAACCTAACTCCAAACAAATCATATAATATTCAAGAAAATGATAAAACTAGTTCAATAAAATAATAAAATAAGACTTTTGATTATATAAACACCTATTTTTTTATTATGAAAACATTACATTCTAATATTTTCAACTCTCTCAATGTATCTATGTATATGTAGAATAATAATAACAACATACCTGAAGTATCGATCATCAGCTCCTTTATGCGTACGGACAATATGCTCAAGCCGATACTTCGCACGGCGGTAGTCACGGCGGCGATTCGACAGCAGCACGGCGGAGCAGCCCATCCTGATATAACAATTGGGTATAAGCATCGATCGATCTCTACCAGGGTACCAATTATACGCCACCATCTCCGTACTCACCACCACCGCCACATTATTAGGGTTCGCCTGCAGCATATCACGAGCCAAATCAACCGCAATCACCCCCGCACTGCACCCCATCCCCCCCAAATTGAAGCTCAATATGTTCCCCCTCATCTTGTAGTGGTTGATCACCATCGCCGACAACGACGGCGTTGGGTTGAAGATGCTGCAGTTCACCACCAGCACTCCGACGTCCTTCGGTCGGACTCGGGTCTTCCGAAAGAGCTCATCTAGGGCTCCGAATATCACCGTTGAGGCCTCTGATCGCCCCTCTTTCATTGTCGTGATGTTGTTTGGTGACATTAGGGCTCGTGGGACGTACGTTTCGTCCCCGATTCCCGAGGATTGCAGGATCTTCTTCTGGAATTCGAGGCTCGGTTCGTCGAATTTGCCCGATTTTCGGGCTAGTTCGATGAACTCGTCTTTGGTCACCTGCGTTTTAATAGATGACATCTAATGTTTATTCTTGTTAAAGTATTAAAATGACATGTGTGCGAGTGAGATAGTGAAATTAAAAGTTGAATTTACGAGTTTTTATTGGTGACTTTGTTGGTTACTTTTATTGAAATAGCGCGTGTTCGAGTTGGATAGTTAATGATAAGTGGATTTAGGAGTTGATGTGAATTTAAGGATTAAATATAACATCTACTGTTTATCCTCGTTAAATTGGTAGGTGTAAATTGATTTTATGGATGCGTGTGTTTGTTGTTAAAAAATAATAGTAAAGTAGATTTGAATTAACTGACCTTCAGATCATCAGCGGGTTTGAAACAGGCGAAATCGATGAGATAGATGGATCTATGGCGAGACATGAAGTAAACCGATAGCGTGAACACAAACACCGCGAAAAACGCTAGAATCGTAGCCAGATCGTACCCAGCGGTGCTATCCCAAACCTTCCGCCAGAGCTCCTCCCTACTCAAACTCCCAATCTCAGCACCAAACACCAGCACCAACACGGGCACGGTGGCCAGATAGATCGCGTGGTTAATCAAGTAATGATAACCAAGCTTCACATACTTGAGGTTGACAGACTGTACAAAGTCTGGCAGGCGACGCCGGACCCTGACTGAAAAAGTCATGGATCCGGCGTCGGGACCCGCGGATTCAATTCCGCGGTTCACGATCTCCGTTGACAGGAGGTGTTGCTCTCCGGCGGGCGCCATGGGTTAGAAGTGGGAATGGAAATGTGTATGGAGGTGAGGGGTTGTGTGAATTTATGGAGGTTGAGGGTAGTAAATGATGGACAACAAACTAGATAGAATGCAGTTGGAGGTGCATTAAATTGAAAGGGGGTGTGAAGAAAGAAAGTTGTTTGGGAATGAAGGTGTGAAGAAAGAAAGTTGTTTGGGAATGAAACTAAGTATAGGTAGTTGCATAGTTGCATGCGTATGCATGTAGAATTGATATGGTGTGCATAAATTAAAGAGAGATTGATTAAAGTTTCAAATTGTAATGGCTTGCGTCTTATGCACGAGGTGGGTCCTCCATGGGAGCTAGTAGAGTTTTAAACGAGTGAAGATTATGGTGGTTTAAGGATTACTAAATAATATCATTATAACGATAATGTTTTTATTATTAGCGGGTCATTGTCTGACTTCTGCTACATGTTTGAAGCATAAACTAGTGAACTAACTCGCCGCGCGTTGCTGCGGCGGCGAGCATAAGTGTCATGATCATGTATAAAATATAATCGACTCTGCTTGTTTTCAAACTAAATTTACGTAAAACATGGAGTAACACGAATTTGTACCATCAAATAAAAACATATTTTATTTAAATCGACTATATTTCAAACACAATTTACGTTAAAACGTAGAACAACTCAAAACGTACATCAAAATAATCAAGTGCGGCAAAACCATAGGCGACATGATAAAGCATACATTACATTCGCTGTAACACATTTCCTAACAAAATTTACTCAAAACATAGAGTAACTCGAATTTATACCAACGAAATAAAATTATAATATTTAACTCAACTTATTGCAAATAAAATTTACACATAAAAATAAACACGTAGTATTATATAATAAAGTTTTTAAGATAGATATAATTTGAACTACTATTATTTATACGAGAAAATAAATATGAGTTAATTAAGAAAGCATGCAAAGTATAGTGAATGTTAAACTCGAACCATCAAATAAAAACATATTTTATTTAAATCGACTATATTTCAAACACAATTTACGTTAAAACGTAGAACAACTCAAAACGTACATCAAAATAATCAAGTGCGGCAAAACCATAGGCGACATGATAAAGATAGATTACATTCGCTGTAACACATTTCCTAACAAAATTTACTCAAAACATAGAGTAACTCGAATTTATACCAACGAAATAAAATTATAGTATTTGACCCAACTTATTGCAAATAAAATTCACACATAAAAATAAATACGTAGTATATATAATAAAGTTTTCAGATAGATATGATTTGAACTACTATTATTTATACGAGAAACTAAAATATGAGTTAATTAAGAAAGCATGCAAAGTATAATGAATGTTAAACTCGAACCCGGGTCTTATGTATGGTGGAAAAGCTCACAAGCCAGCAAGATAGATGTCATTCCATTTTTCAAATTTGCTATATATAATATATAATATAAAAAAAATAAAAATAAAAAAATCCCCACCTCTATATATATAATATATAATAATAAAATAAAAAATTTAAAAAATAAAAAAAATAAAAAAAGCCTCACCACCGACATGTTAGATTAATTAGTAATAGAATACGATGGATGTCGTGTTAACATTTGTAACATCTGATTTTATTGACTTGTATATTAGTATTTATTTTTTAGGAAAAATTTAAAATTGAACAACGAAATAAAACATAAGTAAATCATGAAAAACATTCGAAGTGAAAACAAAGCAGGAGAAAAAAAAGGAACTAAAGAACGTAAGAAAATTAAGAAATCAGAAAAGAAAAAAAGAAAAATATAACTTTATTAAGATTTATGGGTTATAAGATAACTTTATTAAATCTTAGAGGTAATACAGTCAAGGAAAATTTGATTTCATTAATGCAAACAACTATTGGTTAATATTTCTCAATTTTAACTTTGACGAATATTAATCCCAACTATAATTTTATTATTAATAACAATCACAGTTTAATTATCATTAACTCTGTTATTTTGTTAACGTATTACGTAACATGGCTCGTGAAATGACGCATAACATAGTTACAATTAAAATATAAATTTATTACTCAATTCTTTGTATAAAAGATTATTTTTTGAAGTTATTTAACGTAATCATTTTGTCGTTAGTTAAGTAGCTTAGCGACAAATAAACACAAAAATTGAGTGATATACTTATATATTGTATATTAATTATGTAATACGTTATGTTAAATGCCACGCTACGATCAACGTCACGTGCCATGATACAAAAAAAAGGGAGTTAAAGAATAATTAAATTGAAACTGTTATTGGTAAGAAAACTTAAAATTGAGTTAATATTTATCAGTTGATATAAATATTGGTTAATACTCAATAATTTAGATTATTAAAATATAATTTTTAGTGCTAGTCGGGTAAAAAGGAAAAATAAAAGTTGATTGAAATGCAATTGTGTAATGAAAATTTATATAATACTAATTACCAATTTGGTTGTGCTTAATGATGTGTACCGTTTGAAAATTGTAATTTACTTTGTTTTTTTCTTTTTTATTTTTAACCCTATAGTTTTTTTCTTTTACATTTATCACTAATACCTTTTCATTTTCAATTTAAGTCTCATTTACTTTAAATCTTTTATAAAATTTTCATTTTACGTTATGGCCAAAACTTTTCGAGTTAACATACTGCAACATGCGTTAGTGGTTCAATATTTTACGTCATTTTTCTATTTAACGACCACATTGTATTTTACCTTTCTTTATAATTTATACACCTTAACACGTCGTCACGCACGTGAATGGTTGAATGTTTTTACGTTTATTTTTCGATTTAATTTTTTTTTTGTTTCACGAGTCTTTCTGGTGTAATGGTCGCTAGCAACGGTGTGACATTGATGCTACTTGACACGATTTTACGGCCCCGCCGCAACACGTGAGGCTGAATACTAGTTTATATTGTATTAGCTTTAGTAACTCCGTGTATTATGCGGGTTGAATAAATAAAAACTAATATAATAAAATTTGTGAAATATAAAATTATATTCCAAGATATGATATATGATGAAATTATGAAATTACGTATGATATCAACTTTTTAAAATTTTATTTTTATTTTTTTTTTCAAAAAAATAAATATTTTCTTCTAAAACAAATCGTATAAAAATATCTTTTTTTAAATTTCATTATCATAACTCATAAACTTAATTAATTTTGGTTTTTAAACAATTTACTTTTTAAAAACACCAATTTTATAATATATTGTATATTTAAAAAGCTTTGATGTTTTATAAAAAAATATTATTTAGAACAAATTATTTATTTAGAAATAACATGAATAAAAAGATCTTTTTCTTAATTTATAAAAAACTATTTTTAATCTAAAAAATAGTAAATAATATTATTAGTAACTAAGGTAAATTATTAATAGAAGAAAGATGCGGGAAAATTTTAATAAGAAGTATTGTGGTGCCGTCACGTGTCACACAAAGTTACTCTTTTATTAGAGTAGGGGGTTATACTAATTACTAACATTTCTATGCATGATGGTGTTATAGCTTATGCATAAGGGGGTTTCTTAAAAAAGTTGACTTTTCACTTTTGACCCAAAGGTTTTCATATTTTTACAAAGTAACCTTTCAAAATTTGATTATTTTTACTTTAAACCCAAAATTCTTCATCTTTTATAATTTAATATCACAAAACTTTATACTTTCAACTTTGTTCCCCTATACTTTTCATATTTTGTAAATTTTCATCTTATTTTCGTTTTAGATTTTGCAAGTTAACATGACACAAACATGCATATGCGATTCACCAATTTACGTTTCACTTTACGTTTCGTTCTAAATTGTGTGAGTTAACATAGCATAACATGTGTGTGTGGTTTATCATTTTTACGCTATTTCCCCCCTTTAACAGCTTCGTCGTAACGCGTGAGTCTTAAATCGGCTTAGTTATATTTTTATATGTTCTACGCTTTGGTTTTTTTATTAATACACCGCAATTTTAGTGATGATGGTCACTAACGGTGGTTTGACATTGGTGTTATTTTGTACGGTTTTATGCCGCCCGCAGCGCGTGGAGCTTAATTATAGTAAATACTAATTATCAGCTTTGGTATGCATCATTGGTTGTATTATATGCTTTAGTGGGTTGTACCATCTTTTGTCTTTTCTTCTTTTTAATTTTTACTTTTTTATTTTTACTTAATTCTTTTACATCTTTTACAATTTTACCCTAAATTTTTTTTACTTTCAACTTTGATCTCCAATACTTTCGTATTTGACAAACTTTTCGTTTTACCTTTCGGCCTAAATTTTGTAGGTTAACACGTCGCAGCGTGCGTGTTCAGTTCAACCTTTTAAACTTATTTTCCCCCCCATTTAACAGCCCTGTCGCAACACGTTAGTCCTAGATCGATTTAATTATTATTTTTATAGGTTTTACGTTTTGTCTGCGTGGTCAAACGTTTTTAATTCTACTTTTCGTGCATTTTATTTTTTTCGCTTTTTATTTTCCTTTAATATGAGTTTTTTGTTGTTGGTGGTCACTCACGGTAATTTGTTATTTGTGCTACTTGAAATAGTTTTACGTCCGGCAATGCAACGCGAGGGGATTCATAACCACTATAGTGACGTTAGCACAACTTAGAGTAATAGATCTATATAATCGATTTTTTTTATACCAAATGACATTTGAGGTAACTCTGAAACCGCCTCAAAAACTTAATTTCACCGCATCATGTTCTAGTGTAAAAGAAAATGAGAGTGAAATTCGTTTAGAAAGACATCTCAGTATGTATGATCAATATATGATCGTTTGTCACATTAAGATTGAAACATTCGATTTATTATATATGATTAGCATGAGGTATTTTGTCTTCTCGAACTCTCTCACTTTTCGTATAAATTGTGATATAGTCTTAGAAATAGCCATTTAAACTTGATCCACAAAATATTTCCTTATAAGGTAATTGAATTGAGGTGTTACACATAATTATTCGAAAGAATTAAGTGTTAAACAACACGATGGGTTGTGTGCCAAGTTCTATTCGTTGATTTCACAAGTAATTGGGTTGTGGGGTTAAAAAAAATCAACATAATACGTTACGATAGCGATTGAAGATAAGTGAAGGAAAGATGAAATCGATGATCTAAAGTTGTTTTGTATTTGTTGCTCATCGAGAAAATGCCATCACTATCGTAAAGATTTCTTGAACATTTATCGGTTTGTCTTAATTTATGCCTCATGTTCATGTTCCTGATGATTGATGAATGATTATATCTTTCTTTAGATGAAGAGTGACTTTGTTTCTTAAATGATGAGTGTTAATTCTTTATAAAACAGTAGGTGATTTTAGGTCGTAGACTGCATTGACACAGATTAATTTATATTAAAACGTACATAAAAATAAACACGTCAATAATGTATACGAAAGTGATTTTGAAATTTAAAAAAAAAAAAAAAAGAAATTATATTTGACTCCGCTCCATTTAGAATGAAACTTATGTCAAAATTTAAATAAAAATAAGCATGTAGCAATAGTATATTTAAATTTTTGACAAATATAAGAGAAAAATGAAGAAGTTAAAAATTAATTCAAAACATTAAACAATATAAAACTTTGAAATTGACACATGGTGAAATTCTAAGTTACAATCCATTATTCATAGTGCACCTAAATTAGTTCTTTTTTTCTTTTATCGGCAAACTATCCTATTTTCACACATTTGAACTTATTACTTCATTACTCGAGTATAAACATATTAACCTAAAGGCACTAGTCTGTACATTAATGCACTAGACTGACACATCTTCGAAAAAAAAGTTCGTATATTAGACCGTCTCCATCAGTACTTGACATGCGATCATCCTCAGAGGAAACCCACCTTTGGTGAGAAAGCCCTCTCACACAGATGAAACCCTCCTTATTTTTATTACATATATGATTTGAACCTTGAACCTTGAACCGTGAACCTCAAACCTCTAACTATTTTAACGAGAGCTTAAAGTATCCCTAAGCTCTTGCATAAAAGACATAAGTCTCTGTCAAATGAATTGGGCTAGTCTCATATTTTCACTGAATTAATTAGTATTATAATTTTCTTATCTTATAATGGTGAGGCATTTATTAAACTAACGGCTTTGCATTGAACTTATAAATCTAACAACCGTTTTAATGTTCACTTAATGCGTATTATGCATTCATTGTAAACACTAAATGGACTAATAATGTTGAAAACAATTATATTTTTTCTCTTTGCAATTATTTTATTTGATTGTATAATGTTCTCATTATAACATTCATCAAAAAACAAGCGATTGAACATACTATTGACTAGAGTCACGGATATGATACCATAACCTGTATCATAACTCAAAAGGTTGTTCGTAACATCTTCGAGAGATGGGACGTGAGTGTGTCACATTGGCGTAAGGGGTGGTGAACATTGTCCCGCCCGTAGGGCTGCAAACGAACTGAACGTTCAGCAAACAGTTCGTGAACTGTTCAAAGGGAAGTTTGTTTATGTTCGTTTGTTTAGTAAATGAACGAACACAAATAAGAAAATTTCGTCCGTTTAGTTAAAGAAACGAACATGAATACAAGCCGCGTTCGTTCATTATGTTCGTTAATGTCCCTTCGTTAACGTTCGATAATGTGTTCATTTATATTCTTAATTTTTGTGTCAGTTATTTTAATGACTATTATATCAAGTATTTTATTTATATTTATGTTAAGTACTTATTTATTTTTAATTGATTTTGTGTAATGTTTGTAATAAAAGTGTAAATTTCATTTTAAATAAATTTATAATCATTTGTATTCGTTTGTGTTAATTGGCTTCTTTGTGTTCGTCATGCTCATTAACAGTTGTTTGTGTTCGTTTGCTTTTGTCTATGTTCATTTGCGTTCGGTAAGTGTTCGTATGAACATGTCCATTTCCTTAATGAAAGAACACGAACAAAGAATCTCGTTTGATAAGTGTTCGTGAACAGTTTATGAACAAGTTTATTTTTTAATGAACGAACACGAACAAGAACAATGCCTTGTTCGTAGTCATTCGATTCGTTAGTCTTCATAATCATTCATAAGTTGTCAAACAGCTCCTTAGTCTTCATAATCTATTTATACTTCTTTGATCAAAAAAAATTATACTTCTTTGATCAAGAAAATCATCATCAATTATTCAAAATAGCATATGCCGAAAATTCCAGCCTACTGCAGCCCTGATCCGACAAAGTTCAGCCGCAGATCGCCTGCCGTAGCCCCAATCCGACCCAGTTCAGCCGTAGATCTTGATTTTGCAGTCTTCTTCGCAACGCAATGGGTGATGATAAAGCATCTTCTTCCTTGGTTTTAAAAAGTGTTAGGCGCTCCGAGGCGTTTAAGTCTAAAAATCCAAGGCGCTATGTGTGAGGAATGAGGCGAGAGCTTCACGTATGCGAGGCGTTGTTCTATGTACAACAAAATAACCCATATATACAACCAAAAGTTGCAGTTGTTTAAACTTTTTACATATTGGCTTTTTTAACCATGTAAACAATTCATAATCTCATCATCCCTTTGGTTATATCTACATATCATCCTTTTACAGACCCCACTCTTGACCAATGTTGACCAATTTGACCTAGATGTGCATGAGGCGCCGCCTCAAAGCCCTGAGGCGTTTTCCTGATTGCCTCTAGAGCCTCACGCCTTAAGCGCGCCTCAGGCGCTATTTTTGAAACCAAGAAACAAAGTTCATGTTTTGGACGGGACAACATCCAAAACAAAGTTCATGTTTTGGACGGGACAAAGTTTCCTGTTCTGCATGGGTCAAGTTATTTCAGTTGCACGCTCAAGGACATGATGTAGTCAAACAATTGGCATCATAGACTCAGTCACCCTGGGTCCTATGTTTTAGACTTTTTTAATTTCTCGCAATTCTATTTCATGTATTCGCTTAAATTAATCCACATAGAGAAATTTGACATTCTTCATAAATGTTAAAAATATTCAATAGAAGAAATAGAATCCTTTAACTCCCCCCAATCGTTTTCGTCACTGCCACAAACTAATAGTTCATATCATAGTCGCCACCTGCACCATATCCATCACTGTTGTGGATGTGGCGGTCGTTGATATGCAGTGCTGCTTGTCACTGTACAACCGGCCTCTCATACATATTAATATTGTCCGCTTTGCTATAAAAAGCTTACAATTTTGTTTTTCAATTGAGTGAAAACTTCTCGGAAGATCAGTTATCCTTGAATTGCCCTTACTTAAAACCAATCAGTCGATACACGAATAGTAAAGTTAATTTAAGAAAACAAATTCAACCGAAAAAAAAAAAAACTTCCTTTTTAAATAACATCCAACTCAAACCTTGTTAAATTGACAACCATATACATCTGCCCACTCTACCAAGTGAATGCAACAATAAATACATTAACTAGATATAAAGTTGTACAGCTGCATAATATTTTTTCAATATTTTTAATAAATTTATTATTTTCCTGTAGATCATTGATGGCAATTTCCTGTTTTTATTTTATAAAAAGATGAACACCCATTAACCATAATCAAAACTAAGTAGTAAATACTATAAACACGTATATGTTTTACTTTATGATACATTTGATGGTTATATAACCATTTTATATATCTGTTAAACCTACAAATACAATATGTGAATTCTTATAATTCTCTGTTTAACTTGATTGCATAATAAACAGGTCATGTTTCATATGTCCCGATGATGTAGACACTAAGTAATGTTGTCTATTCATCGTACATATTATGTAACCTTTCGATATATATCTAATACATAAATGCTACTAATTGAGTCTATAAAAACATAAACAGTTTTTTTTTGTCTCAAAACAATACACTTAAAGATATGCAGGACCATGTTGCATAATCATGGGCCTTAGTACCTCAGGAAGAACTTAAATACAGTACCCACATAGCCTTGGGTTACATATATATCTGTAAGTGTTTAATACCTGCAAAACCATATCAGTATGATTCATTCAGTCCATATCTACTAAAGCAAATAACCTGTAAAAACCAGAATACATGCAGATTATTCATCAACTAAATGTGGTTCGTGTGTGTTTTTCAATATTATACGAAGAGAGTAAAGATTATAGCATGCCTGTCATACGTGTATTGAGTTAAGATGATAAGAGAGAGATCATCTTGCTTACAGACTCCGGCCCGTAGTTATTTACACTTGGGATAATGTTTTCTGGAGATATAAATTTTACAAACTCTTTGAGTTCTGTAAAACTGCTATGCTCACTGTATGGCACCTCATATCTGGATCAGAGAAAATTAAGCTAATTATATAACTTTCAATAATTTATTAATGTGTTAACTATAATTAGTTAATTACTAGAACAATATTATTACAATAATAATTTAATTATTTAATAAAATCACATTTCATCATAAACACAAAGTATCACCTTATAATAGTACCCTGCTGCCATCTTTTTCCTGGGGATGATTTCTTTCCTTTACTAAATGACCAACCAGTTGGTGAGAAAGCAACTATAAGACTATACCGACCCTGAATTAAAAAAAATGATAATAATATAAAAATTAAAATAAATTGAAAAAGTAAACAAGAGCACATGTGAAACACATGTAACATATCTAACTCATTATGTGTGTGTAGTGTGTTTGAAGTTATTGGATCACTGAAAGTAAACTACTAACAGGAACAAGTATATATAGTTCCGTTCGTGTTTGGTTTGAGTGGTCTTTTGTTTCCAAATTCACACGCCAATGAAACTTAAAGGTATATAATATCAGCATAAGTTTAATGATAATATTTGACTTCCGTGAAATAAAAGAACACTTGATGAGAACATGTTACAGGCTTAACATTTATATTTTAATATTTAGGATTGAAGGACATCAGTGTCTACAAAACCAATAATGCAGCATTGGTGGCAGCTGAAAATACTATTGCAATTTACAAGATTTTAATGAGTATGTAATTACAGACACCCATCATAACCTACTTTTTCTGTCTTGTAAACATATTGGTAGAACGATGTCCCTTTCATATTACAACACCTATACCCTCTCATTAAAACAATCCATAATTGAATGTAACACAAGGCAAGTTGACATCATGTTTTTTTGCCAAAAGGTGTTTTAATATGATATTACCAACGATTCTACGAATGACACTGATTAGCGCCATAATTTGGATTTGAGATTAAGACTGATCATTAAGTACGAATGACAAGTACAATTATTTGTTGACCGCTTATTATTATTAGCATAAGGCAAAAAGAAGGTTTGAAATTTGAAGTGCTTACCATATACATGTTAGCTACATGTTTCAATCTTTTAAAATTTGCAAGGGTCCACATTGGCACAACATGTATGTGGCTCTCCCTTTCATCCAATGTTAGCCATTGCATATCTTCTTTGGGCATTCCTAAACATTCTAGAACTCGCATTTTTGCTGCGGTAACATATATTTTCTTGCGGAGAACACGAGCTACTTCCATGAACACCCTTTCTTTTCCTGTTTTTCATTTTATTTTAGCGAGACAGAGTAAAATAATGATGATATCCTGCTAGATAGAGAAAAAATAGCCAGGTTGATAATGGGCCAAAATTACTTAACGTCAATATGAATACTTACATAGCATGGTTTAAAACAGTTTTGGGCCCACCCAAAATATACATACATTGATTTGTTAAGTTTACAAATAATTAATGTGCCATGTCTATTTACAAAAGCAATTTAAAAGTTTCTTGTGCACTCGAACAGAGGACTTTCAAGTTTCAACCCATTTAATTATGACCCTTTTTGCTTTAGTTAAAACATAACCAAATTAACCCATTTATAAGTAAACGGGTCACATTCACTATTTCTACTAGCATAAGAGTGAGACTTCAGTTGAAAAAGAACTTTACCGATTGTATAGCTGCCAATGAGAAACAAAGTTTTTGGGTTGAAAGCTTCAGCTTGAATAGCCTCAAGAACATATTGGATTACAGCCTCTTGCTTTGGAAAGTCATACTGCAAGAATCATTAATAAATTTGCACAACCTTTAGACAGCAATAAAAAAAAACAAAACTTTAAAATTATAAATATTCTGTATGCATACCTGAGGGTCACAATAAGTGGTATCTAAAACAAGAGTATGCACACGTGTCTGCAAACTTGAGATTTTTGTCATATCTTCAGTAAATCGAAAATCTCCTGTGTGTAGAATAGCCTATGCATGAAACAGTGATCAAGTTCAGAAAAATAACAAGTAAATAGCCAAATAAAAGGTCAAAAGTCAGTACGATACATACTTTTCCGTATGGTGGTTCAAATAATATTATTATGGCACCTGGACAGTGATTAGCATCAAAGCAAGTTACATCAACTCCAGCAATATTTATCTTTTGATTGAGAGGTAGAACTTCAATTTTCTCCCATGGGATCCCAATTTTTAAATTTACAAGTTTTGCTGTAATTAAGGAGCAGTAAATCTTCCCATGGCAGAAGGACTTTGTAAGACCTCCATAATCTGAAGAAACATATGCAGTAAAAGCACCATATTACAAAATTAGGCAAATTATGAAACAGATTTTGGCAAATTACAATATAACAGCAGCATTGCTCTTACGGTCTGCATGAAAATGAGTAAGGAACCAATGAGAACAATCCCTTCGCAGATATTTAAAGGCATCCTAATGAAACTGAAGAATGTTAGTAATTATGAACACGTTAGTGATAATCAACATTGGTGATAAATTATGTCAATATTTCTTTACAACAAGAAGCTGCATGGTCTAAGAAAATAGAGCTTACCACACGGAATGGCGTTCCACTAATTGAACACCATGAGGGCGTATCTCGGAACTTTTTATTTGAAAAGTTCGTTTTAGGCACAATGCGTTTATTACCATTACTTGAGTTAGTTTTTCCAACTTGTGCCCCAGTAGTGCAACTTTTTTTCACTTTTCCAGCAAAACCAGGAAAAAAATCTGTGATCAACTTACTGGTGACTGTTTTAGTCTCCTTTTGTGCTACTTTTTCAGATATATTCAATTCCACGGAACATTCTGTTGTCATTTCACTAATAGCATGAACAATCTTCTTCCTGGGGCCAAGAGCAGTAATACCTATCTTACAAAGATCCTACAAGAAAGAAAAAAGTTCAAAACTTTACTTGATTTGGTAAAGCAATGATAGCAACAGTTTAATGGACTACAAACAACAAAGCGAAACAATGATAAGCATGGAATATGAAAACAAATATAAAAGATGATAATGGTTTAACACCTTAACTAACCTCATCAGTCAACCACTTCAGACTGTCCCAATCATTTCTTCACGGATGAAAACTTCTTCATACCGAGATAGGCCCAGGTTTTGCAGCCATACTGAAATAGGAGAAATGTGATGCGTTTGACCAGGATCTACACAATTAGGATCATCAAGAACTTGCCCAGTTGATTCCAAAACATGGTCACTATCAGGAACGTCTATCTGCAAAGTGTACAGAAAATCACTTCCATAAAAAACTAATTATCTACTTTTTATGTCAACTGGCAGATCAAGAATACATTTGTTTGTGTATGCATAACTGCATGAGCCATTTACTTTTCATGAAAGCATGAAAAAGTTGTTGGCATTGACACTAAGCTAAAAGGATAGCACATCTATTGTCAAGCATGCCTTTTTTGTGTTGTTATGTACTATGTGTTACATGCTATTTTTATTTCCTATTTGCATATGTTTATATTTCCGCTCTCTTGTTTCTCTTTGTTCTTTGAGTCGGGGGTCTAGCTAGGAGCAGCATTTCTATCCCATGGGCTAGAAAAAAAGGTTTGCATCAGTTCCAACCCTCCCCAGACCCTACTCTATGAGTTGGGATTTTTACTGTGTATGTTGTTGTTCTTGTTGTTATTGTCGTTGTATCTATTTTCAAGCATACGCTAAATGTTTAGAGGATAACTCATTGCTATACTTACAGTCCTTTATAATACTAATACATCTTCATAAAGCTAACGGTTGTGTAGAACATATATATGGAAAGTTTGGGTGTTTTCTACATGGTTATCTCCTACTTAAAAGTGTCCTTGTGAGTCTAAAATCAAAGACAATAGACAATTGAAACAATAACAACTCCATATTAGAAATTATTAGAACGCATAGGTCACACAAACTTAATATAACCAATTGGAAAGAACGCAAGGGCTAAATGAACTTACTTGATCATGTACCTGCTCTTTATCAAGGCACTCATTAGTATGCACTTGTCTCATCTCATCGCTCATATCAGAAATGTCAGTTCCACACAAGGGACAGCTGATAAACTCACCAACACCAACATTACCACCAATTTCAATCTCCTTCTCTTCAGAAGAACAACATAAATCAAGCAATACATCAAGCCGAGTACTACCGTCCTCCTCACGGTCCTCAAATCCATCCTCTGCATCACCATCCACCTTCTCACAAGCATTTTCACAAACACTTACTCCGCAATCACCCCTCGATCTTAACAACAGCCTCGACTCAATCGAATTCGTTACGTAACCAAACCCATCATTCAATTTCATCTTTTTCTCACCACCCTTAACTGTAACACCACCACCATCATCCTTAATCTTGCTGCAGAGTACAGTGGGTTCAATAGACTCTAAAGAAAAACCCAAACCCAGATCAAAATCAGGTGGGGTTACAAGATTCTCCTTACCGGGGCAAGATCGGGTCTTTTTCGGCTTCTTAGATGGTCGATTGATGGGGGTGTTTGAGGACTTCAGCTTCTGTGATGAAGTAGGTTTTCTTTGGGTGAGTGGTAAAGATTGAATTGGGTCTTGAAAATCGTCGTCATCGTCGTATATACGAGATGAATTGAAAGTAAATTGTGAAGAATTGGTGGTCATCGGTGTGTTTCTCCGGTGGTAAAGACGATTGATCTGGGGTTTTCAAATTGGTTGAATGGAGGGAACTACATGATGAAAACCTTTGCGATGTATATATACAAGAACCCCAAGAGCTCAGATATTATTATAAATATTTTACCTTTATCGTGAAATATTATTTCGAATTGGGGATGTAGCTCAGATGGTAGAGCGCTCGCTTAGCATGCGAGAGGTACGGGGATCGATACCCCGCATCTCCATTTGTTTTTTTCTATATGTTTATTATTATTATTGTCTTGAAGTTTGGGTAAAACTACATATTAATGCCTTCAACATTCTACTCTCTCTTATTTTACTCCCCTAGAAATTCTTTACGACATCAAAATCCAATTAGAGTATTAGATAAAATGATTATTACATTTTTGTATATTATATTAGATTTTTCTTTTTTATGAGCGAGTTTGTACAAACTCTCCCTACTTTACCTGCAATTTTCAGAATTTGAACATAAGATGATTTTGTTGAGGGCAAACCACATTATCACAATAATGTTTTTTGAAGGACAAATATTTTATTAAATAATCGAATAAAAATATAAGGTAAATTTATATAATAGTCTTGGTTTTAAAAAGCGAGCGCACTGAAGCAACAGGGTCTAAAACCTAGGCGTAAAGCCCAAAAGCGCAGGGCTTTTAGTACTCAAGGCGCGATATACCTATATAGTTTTTTTTAATATTTCACATAGGTTTTACCATCCCCTACTAAAAAAATATACACAATAATAAAAGTCGATTGTATAAACAATCGAACTTAGTTATCAATATAAGTTTAAAAGTAAAATAATATCAAGTAAACAAAAGACAATTTAGAGGATTTAATAAGGGGAATTCTGCACACACCGCTATTTTTCTGGGGGAAACCGACTCAAACGGTCACGGTTAGGGCTCCCCGTGACCGTTCAGTCGGGTGTGAGACCTAACAGTCACGGTGAGGCCTAACCGTGACAGTTAGAGCCCAGACTAATCTGGGGATCCATTGCAATTATTGGGGTATGCAATTAATGGAGAATTGATTAGGGTTTTGGGGACTATATGTCACGGTTTGGCCAAACTTTGACATATTACATATATTTTTATATTTTTTTAATCATAACAGTTTATTTTTATTTTAATATTATCACACGTTTAACCTAATCGTAACTCACAAGTTTGTGTTTTGTGTTTATTAATAATTTATCATATTACAAGTATTTATTTATTATTAATGTGACGGTTTTGTGTTTAATTTGTTTACGAGTTTGTAAAAATCGGTTGTCATTATACAGATATATTGTATATATTTTATAAATTTGAGTAATCATACTAGTTTGTTTTTATTTTTATTTTATCACACGGTTAACCTAATCGTAACATACGAGTTTTTGTTTTGTATTTATTATTAATTTATCATATTACAAGTAATTTTTGTGTTTAATTATTTATTAAACAAGTTGGTTTTTATTTTATCACATGGTTAACCTAATCATAAAAATCAGTTGTTATCAAACATATACAATTAACATTATCAACATTACAAATATAAAACAAATAAACAAAGAAACACAACCAAAGAAACACAACCAAATATTATACAAGCCATCATAACTGAAACTGCATATATATATATATATATATATATATATATATATATATATATATATATATATATATATACAACGAGTTTTTACATACAAAAAGAAATAAAGAGTCGTACGTAATCCAGCTCTGTTTGTGAGTGATACGTGTTCGGGGCATGCCCGTAAGAATTGCAAGGGGGATATCTGTACCCTTCACCGTAACCTGTCGGTCCAAATAAAGAGTTGTACGCCTCTTGAGCAAATGTGTTCGACGGGTTGGTTTCCTCCTCCCCCCCACGGAGGGTGACTCCCGTATACGTAATATTCCTAAAAAGATAATGGTTAGATATTTCAAATAATAAGTTATAATAAAACATATACTAGTTCAACCTGGTTCGAATCTTCGATATGTGGCACCTCATTCAAATTTGGAAGCTTCGGTTTTTTATAATAATCTCCCGAACCCGACATTGTTTTCAAATTAACGTGTTTTTGGAATGACGAAGGCTGAAAAATCTCGAGTGTTGGATGAATGAAAGCTCAAAGGTATTTATGATGAAAAAATTTCGAGTGTTGGATGGAATGTCGAGTGTGCTTTGAAAGGTATTTAAGGTGAAAATCTGGTGCACAAACCGTCACGGTTTGGCCTCCACGTGACGGTTCGAGGCGCGAATCTCGGCCCTTTTGTCAACATCACAGTCTACCTCGTACCTTAAACTGAACCTCGTACCCTAGAGGTCACGGTTAGGCCAAACCGTGACGGTTTGGTGACCGGTTTTCAACTTTATCAGCCCATTTGTCGTTTTGTTGTCACGAGGTGTCGGAATACAGACACATAAACCGTGACCGCAAGCCCTTGCGGTCACGGTTAGGTAACAAACCGTGACCGCAAGCCCTAACCGTGACCTTTTGCCCCGGCCTACCCTCAAAAACCCATGCGGTGTCCCCATTAGGACCCGAAATATGATTGAGAGGTGAAAATTATAATTAATAAATGAAAGTAAACTTTAAAAGCACCAATAAATGGTACAATTTTTCACACACAATTCACCACACACGTTTTCCCAACTTTTAATATACTTCTTTTCTTTTAACATCTTTTTTTTCACACACAACACATTTCTTTTGAACTTCATCTTCTTCGTAAAACTCCAGTGACATTTTTTCCGGCAAGGTAAGTTTTATGATTCTTTTTTGTTATCATGTATAGAAAACGCAAAAGCCATCGCTTATCGCATCCCCCTGAATCGCTTTGAAGCTGCTTTTTGTACAGCTCGCGCCTTAAGTAGCCGGAAGCGAGCCAGCCTTCGCCTGAGGTCGCCTTACGCCTAAGCACGCCTCATGCCCACTTTTTAAAACCAAGATAATAGTAAGCAAGTTTTTAAGTGAACAACTAAAGTCAATTAAAGTTTGTGTTGCCTATAAGGTTACACAATTTTTATTAGGTGTTTAAATATTTTATTAGTTTTTTGTAAACATTAAAACTTTTTAAAATTAAGTGAAGTAAGTCATGTATGAATTTTGGTTGTTATTTAGTGATTAACTTGTTTTAATTTGACTTAACATATTTTCCATTCAACTTAAAAATAGGTTTATATATATTTAAAAAAACTATACAATATAACATGTAAAGTTTTCTCTACAAATGTTTATTCACCCTTTCAATAATATTATTAAATTATTTCAATTAAACTTTTATCAATTTAACAAATACAAATCAAAATTTTCCTTAAGAAATGTAGTTTGATGAAGTTTTCAAGTCACCATTTTGGTAGACTTAATACAGGATTCATCTCAAGAGACATATGTAGCCAAGTTGAGATCATTCGTTCATCAGTTACTGCTCGAAATTAGCTCATTAAAAACTTGATTTGATCCCTAAATTAAAGCTCATTTAATAAACAAATACGAGCCGAGCTTCATATACTTTGACATCTCGTCTAAGCTAAAATAAGCATATTTTCACATCACAAACTACAACTTTTCAAAATACGTATAGCTGAATATATCGATTGTTCAACAAGCAGCTACAGAGAAAAGATCACACATTCTTTTGTGTGTAACCTTAGAAACTAACTCTATAGGTTTTAACCTCTAATTTTCTATGTAACTATCAATAGTTTTCTGTGACAACATAAGTAATCGCTAAAAACTCGGATTCTGAAAAAAAAATTATCCATTTAAAATGCTAGAAAACTAATAGCAGGTGGGCACAGTTTAGCACCTTCTCATTATATTCGTGACGTTTTCTCGGATCTCTGTTTTCGTCTGCTCGGAGACACGGCCTTCACCAATGTACATGTCAAAGAAAGCCCCTATATACAAGCACATATCAAAATAATAATCCCGTTTACCCAATATATGACATACACGCCTAATAAACATGCCTAACAAGGGAGAATTGGGTTGGGTCGGGTAATGGGATAGACATGTCACAAGTGAGGAATTTTAGTATGGGTTGAAACGGGCTGAATCAAGACCAAGTCTTTTTTTATAAAGTAATGACGTTTTAAATATAATATAATGATAAACGCTATATTAGTATAGTGATATTTTAATTTTTTGGATCAAGGTACTAAAGAGGCTTGTATGGATTTGAAATACACTTTGGACGACCTCTGACCCATTTAACTTGTTAAACATGTTCCTTTTTTACTCAGTTTTGTAATATGACCTGTTTGAAATAAAACATAAGGATAACTTTGTAAAATAGTAACCAATTTTCAAAAGTGTTCCAATTAGGTAACTCAAGTTTTAAAAATGTTCTAGTTAGGTCACTCAGTTTTTATATTTTATATAAAGTAAAAACCTTAACATGTTTTTTAGCATGTTTTTTTTTTATTTTTAGCATGTTGACGTAAAATTTAGGTACTTTTTTTATTTTTTTCATAATTAACATATTTTTTTTATTTTTTAATATAATTTTATATATTGCAAATTCTAACCACTACGTCTTCTCCACCGTTATTTACTTGACATAAGAAAATTTAATGATGACTCGATTTGATCATTTGATGGTCTAATTTGAGAAAAATATGCATGAGTGACTAAGATTGCGACTGTTATTGGTTTTCGTTACCGAGTCGGGGGTCTCTTCGGAAGCAGTCTCTCAATCTCCCAAGATAGAGGAAAGACTCGCCGCCTCCTACCCCTCCCAGACACTGCTCTTGAGTGGGACTTACTGGGTATGTTTGTTTATTTGTTTATGCATGAGTGACTAAATTAAAACACTTTTAAAACTTGTTTACTATTCTGTGACATTTTCCCCTAATACATAACCCAAATCTACCTATTCATAATAAGTAAATGGGTCAGAACTCAATCTGAAATAAAAAGTGATTACAACTCTATAAAGCACTACAATTAAATCTATAAATAAAAATAGGACTTCTTATCTTGTAAGAGAGGGAAGATAAATAAATGATGAACGTTTTATACGATATTTATTTAAAGAATTGCAAAAACATCATTTTACGAACTCAGAGATGATGCAAGGAAAGTTTAAAAAAAAAAAAAAAAAAAAAAGAAAAAACAAAACCTTAATAAAATGAAGACAAGGTTAAACGACTTACTACATAAATCCCTGCTGTGAATAAGGCTGTACAAAAAGTTCGTGGCTCGAAGTTCGCTCGAAGTTCGCTCGAGAAAAGCTCGAAAAAAGCTCGGCTCGAAAAAAAGCTCGAATCTAAACGAGCCGGCTCGGCTCGGCTCGAATTCTAAGCGAGCCGAACTCGAGCCAGGGTTAGCTCGGTTCGAGCTCGGCTCGTGGCTCGGTTCGTTGGCTCGGTTCGTTGGCTCGGTTCGTTGGCTCGGCTCGTGACTCGGTGCATATAATATATGTGTATATATATATTTATATTGTATAATAATAATAATCATTATTATTACTACTACTACTATTATTATTATTTTTATATTAGGATTTTAATAAGGTTTTCTTAAAATAAAAATGAATTATTTTTATAAACATTAAGTGTTTTATTTAAAATAATATAACTTAACAGTAAATTGTTTATATTCAAAATAATGATCTTTGTTTCCCTTAGTACGGAGTACCTAACAAAAGATAAAAACTCTAATATATATTTTTTGTGTTTTTATAAATTAATGTGAAAAAATAAAATAAAAAAATAAATCGAGCCGGCTCGAACGAGCCACGAGCTGGCTCGAGCTTTTCACGAGCCGAACTCGAGCCGGTGTTTTGAGCTCGTTAGAAATTTTCGAGCCGGCTCGGCTCGGCTCGATAAGCTTCGAGCTCGAACTCGAGCCCATCCTGGCTCGGCTCGGCTCGGCTCGTTTACAGCCCTAGCTGTGAACTGCACCAATCCGATTGCCTTCAACTGTATACAAGTAAAACCAAGGGTTTAAAAAAAGATCTATTAGATTATGTTTGATATCTAACGGGTCAAAAGGGTAAAATAAAAGAAATAAACTAAACGAACAACATGCAAAGGAGTCAAAAGATGTACCAAATATATCTTTAAATGCTTAAAATATCCCAAGTCATTTTACTTCAATTACTTGAACATTATTGAATCATATGATTACATGGAAATGTACTTATGAATGTGTATTGGATGGGGATGCCATATGATTTATGTTTCTTGTTGCTTAATGTGTATTCACTGTTCACTATGTTTGAATACGAGCTGTAATCCCTGCTTTTGGTGTATATTTGTGGTACATGATGTACTTGTGCTATACGGTTGTTGTGCTCGACTTTGCTCTATGGTATCTATATTCTCTTTTGACTGCTTTAGAGTTGGGGGTCTCTCTGGAAGCAACTTCTTTATCTATTGCAGTAGATGTAAGGTTTGCTTACATCCCACCCTCCCCCCATCTGGTAAGTAGCTTGACTATTGATGAGCTTTACTGGGTTTGGTTATAGTTATGGTATTATCAAATCATATAATTTTTGTATTCACGCTAATTATCTATGAAGATTCCTGACAAAAAGTTTCTCGAGTCAAACCCAACCCGTCAATACAAAAAATCACACGTTTTGACCAGCAATGTTGACAGTTAGCAGCTCAATTTAACAGAGATGAATATATGTTAAGCAGTCATGGTGAGAGACTCACTCTCAGTAACAAGATGTCCATCAGCTGTTCTTTGAAATTTTATTGTGGTTACCTGAAGACATCTAGCATTAACAATTGTTCTGATGAAGTAAGTAGAAATCTTTAGCAAATTTATATATGAAAACTATTTATTACAGCTCGTATTCAAATATCATCGGAGAAAAGGGAACTGAAACTTCTTAAGCAATCGTAATCAGTGTGCGGGTTCATCTGTAACACGGAAAATGGCCTTATGGCTAAGAACTATAAGTTTATACTACAATGAAATTGGAAATGTCTAATTATGCTTCACCTTAACCAATCGGGCCTTAAGAGATTTCTCAAAAGCACTGCAAAAAATAATATTACAAATGCAAGAAAATCAATACGGTAAGTTTCAAATATAAATGGAAAATCATGTGTGTTGCAACGCATAAATAAGGTACCGACAAGAGTAAAAATGTTTAAAAGGTTATGCTTTTTAACCTCATACTTTACTCTTGGCAGCACCTAAGCTATGTGCAGCTAACCGCACATATGATTTCCCCTAATGTAAAATGGGAGTTAACGATAAGGAAATAAATAAATCAAATAGACAAAGTTTTTCGTTCCATTTATGTGATGGAAAATGAACTCACTCTCTAACTGTGCTGATTTTAATCCCATTGCAGCTGACCACAAGCTTAACAGTCATGCTTATGTCCTCCCTGCACCATCACATCAAAAACTTGTATAACAAAAGTCAAAATACATAGTTACATACTACATACACTCTCACTTATTATTCTGCAAAAAACTAGGAAGTAATATACAATGAAAAACTTGATGCCACGTAGTATATCAGACTGTATATATGCACGACAATTGTAAATTGCGAGAAAATGATATTTGAAAAAAATTATTTGACATACCTGAGAAGATCAGCAAAAAAATTCGGATGCTTGTAAAACAAAATAAAACATAGGTCTGGGTGGGATTAAACCCGTATCCCTTTCCTTAGAATCCAACTAACTAACCACTCAACCAAAAGTTAAAATTGGATTTAAGCTTCAAATTCATTTCCATTTATCAACTAAATATTATTAATAAAATCCCCACCAACATATATATAATATATAATATACAAAAAAATCAAAAAGTCCCCCCACCAACATAGGGGATTAATAGTAATAGAAATACTGTTTTTTTTTATAAAACATTATATATTAAAAGGTCATTGCTGGATCACAAAATATATATTAAATAACATCGGTGTATGTATATAAACTATACTAATGTGTTGGTCTACGTTAGCAAACCGACATCGTAAAACATAATGTAATCGAGAATAATAATCCACGACAATTTCGTTAAATATGTAACATTGTGTTTTTCTATAATATAATTGCGAGAGGTAGTCATCCATCTTTTCCAACTTTTATATGATTAACTAGCTTTAGAAAACCCGTAAAATATACGGGTTGAATAAATAAAATATTAATATAATAAAATTTATAGAAAATAAAATGATATTTGAAGATATGATATGAATGAAATTACGTATGAGTAAGTACTATAAGTAATAAAACAGTGATATCAACCTTTTTTAACTTTGTTTTAATTTTTTTTAGAAAAATAACCTTTTATTTTAAAACAAAAATTATAAAAATATTATTTTCTAAAATATTTCATTATCATAACTCCTAAATTAAATTATTTTTAGTTTTTAAATAATTTACTTTTTTAAAACACTAATTTTATAATATATCATATTTTTAAAAAAGTTTGATATTTTAGAAAAAAATATTATTTATAAACATTTCTCTATTTAGAAATAACATTAATAAAAATCTATTTCTTAATTTTAAAAAAAATATTTAAATAAAAAAATATTAAATAATATTATTAGTAACTAAGGTAATTATTTAATAGGAGAGAGAGGCGTGAAATTTTGATGAGGATTATTGTGATTATGACACATGTCATAGTAAGTTACTCTTTTCTTATAATAGGTAGATTCTTTTAAGTTTGTACCAACAACAAATGAAGGGGTGGAGTTTTCCGCCAAAGTCACTAGCCATCTAAGATTGAATATCGCGTTCCACGTATAACACTAGACACCCTTGTGGTTTAAGAAAATATTTAGAAAAATTGAATATACATAAACGCCACTAAACAAGAGTTGGAGGAAGACAAATACATATAAAACCGCCTAAATGTGATTTTATACGAGTTCAGGATATCTTTTGTTGAGCATGGCCAAAGAACATAAAACAGCCTAAATTAACTTTATTAAACATAGTCAAGAAAACATATAAACAGCATAAATGTGCCAAGAGTATTGGGATGAACCATAGGCGAGATTCAAAGCTGGGAGAGTACCAAACCGAGACCGACATCTAGATAAAATAAAGGGAAATTTTTCAAAATGTCATTTTTCTCATAAAATTTTTTTAAAATGTTCTCTTAAAAAAACTATCATCAAAATTTTCGTACTGGACAAGGCTTCAGTGCCTATCTGACATTATGGCATAGTCGTCTTGGTCTCTAATTAAATTTCTATAGAAGGATTAGACACCTCTATAAAAGGTTCGGACTCCTCTATAGTACGGTTGGTCGTCTTTATAGTACGATTGGCAACCTCTATAGCAGGTTCGTACGCCTCTATAGTAGGGTCGAGGGTGCCTTTTTCGATAAGAACATTTTAAAGGATGCTTTTTTGAAAGGGACATTTTAAGAAAATTTGATTCCAAAAGAGACATTTGAAGAATTTTGTTAAAAATAAATACACATGATCAACCGTTTAAAGTCAAAACAGTCTAGGTTTCAAGTGTTTTTAAATTTACCTGAAAACTACTCACCCCTAGAGATTGAAACATCTATGACCCCTTGAAACCCATGTTATAATTAAAAATTATGAAAATCATGAGTTACATATATGTAACTTTGTGTTATCATGTGCACAACTAAGGGTTACGTATACGTAACTCATACTAGTTACGTATAAGTAACTCGTTTCGCCATCATTTTCTTCGTTGAGGTTTAAATTAAAAAATATGTAATGATATAAAATAATTAGGCTGGAGTTTACTCAAACGCACTTTAAACAATTAAAAAAAATAAATAATTTATAAATTATGTGATTAACTAAAGCTGATTTTTACGATTTTCAACAATAAACACGGTTTTCATTTGATACACCCCCTTACATGGTTTTTGGTTAATTATCCTTCTATCAATATGATCATGACATTGAAAAAACAAAAATATATAACATTACCCTACTATAATAGATTTTATCCATCTATTAAAGTTATAAACTTGACTCGATCAATTGCTATAAGCTTATACTCTACAAATTAATACAACAAATTATATACCATAACTCCTACCCCTCCCATAACCTACAAATATTTACTACAGGTGATATCTACTAACTATGTATGTTTTAAATTATATTCCGCATTACAAATGAGACAAACATGAAACATGCCCTATAGGCCTATATTATGGTTGTTCGGTTAACATATAATTATGAGGCTAATGATCTACCATTTCCAAACACGAAAACAACTTTGTAGAGCATAACAAAAGAACATAAAACATCCTAAATGTGCTTTTATACGACTTCAGAAGACTAAAAAGAAATTTAAAAGGTTAAAAGAGACCTATAATCATTCATCCAACATTCAATTTTCACCAAGAAAACTACATACATAGAAGAAAATATATGTGAAAATGTCAAATGAAAAAAGGGATAATAACGAACCAACGAACTGCAGATGTAAAACCATATTCCTTTAAACCTGTGAAATACCACATTGATTGTAATGCTCTTGTTGTCAAAAAAAAATTAATGAAGCTTTTACTGAATATCGATATTTGTAGCAAGTGAAACGGGTGGTCATCGTCACAATAAGCCTGCTTCGAAGAGGTTTCTCCTTCTTAGGGTTTCATCTACCAGTTTGAAAGTCTTCTTCACTAGTTTCTGGTCAAGAGCAGTGGTGCGGTAGATCTTGAACACGCGGTCCTGGTGATCGCATGTCACATTTTGATAGTATAACTCTTCGAATTTCTTCTTTACAAATCTGAAAAAAAATAATAAATTTACCCAAATTTGAATTACATTTACTAGAGATGGCAATTTAGACCCATTGGCATATGAATTCATGGATTTGAGTTTTGTGTTTATCTCTAACGGGTCAAGCTGGTGAAACCATAAAAAAAAGATCCATTGGTAAATAATAAATTTACCCAAATTTGAATTACATTTACTAGAGATGGCAATTTAGACCCATTGGCATATGAATTCATGGATTTGAGTTATGTGTTTATCTCTAACGGGTCAAGCTGGTGAAACCATAAAAAAAGATCTTAGAAAAATGTTAAGGTCGAAGAAGTTAATAACATTTACTAGAGGTGGCAATTTAAACTCATAAACTTTTAAATGGGTAGATCTGGATTATGTTTATCTCTTAACAGATCAAGCATGTGAAATAAAAAGAAGGAAACATGTTAAGTGGGTCAGAAAACCACCTAAAGTGGATTGTTTATACATAAACCCCCGAAATCTAATTATTCAAAGATTAATATTATTCTTGATAGTACAGCTTTTGTAAATTATACTTGACACGCTAATTATTTATCAAAAAATAAGAAAAAAATTGAAAAAAAAGGTCCCGAATTTTCTAATGTGGAGAGCCAGAGAAGTCGCAGAGAAAGGTAACAGATCCGGACCATATTTACCTTTAAGATGCAAAAATCGAACTTATGTTTGTTTTTTGGTTCCTCTCATTAGCAAATTTGGAAACTTACATTTCATGTAAACCCAACCACTTTCGACCCATATAAAAAGTCACCCATTTTGACTTGTTACCAACGGTGGCCCGCCCCCCATTCCCCTCCAGGTATGAGAAGCAGCAGTTGGAAAAAAAATGCTTACTCGTATGCATGTTCAACTTCTTGTTTCCCTGTTGAAATGGATTGATAATCTTTGAACCATTCACATACATTCAGGGGGACCTAACATATCAACTCTAATAATCTTAAGACTAAAAGATGGAAAAATAAAATGAAATTAGTTATAAAATTTCAAACTACCACTTACTTTTGAAACTTTTTTTTCAAAAATATCAAACTTGTTAAGAAACAGCATAAATGATGTTTTCTGCATAGACCAAAAAACACTAGTGATGAATATTATTGACGTGGAACATAGCATAAGGATAAATCAGTAAAACATTAAATAATGATCAATGCATAATAATATTTAACCTCAAAACATTTTTGTTTTAGGACCCATTCAAAGAGTTCTTTTGTCTCCATAATCCGGTTCTTGTTTTCATCTTCAAATAAGGTTTGATCATACCTAAAAGAAACAGGTCGAATCACATCAAAGTTTAGAGATGTTAATATATGTTAAATGCATCTGGTTTAATTAATCTTACTCGCTAATAGCAGCACAAAATATGACAGCTCTAACGCCTTCAAATAAATGAATCCACTTCCTTCGCTCATTTCTTTGGCCTCCAACATCGAAAAGTCTATACACTTCGCCACTTTTTTTGTTTTCCCCAACAGGGCTGCATGGAAACAGATTACTAAAACATTACTAGAGGTCAAAGGACTCATCCAATCAATAAAATGAACCAAAACCAATAGATAGCCCTGTCTAGTTTACTCGATATGAAGAGAAATAAAGATGGGACCCATAAATGTAGACTGGGGAACACAAGGTAATGGTTTAACAAACGGAACCTAGTGATTAAACAAGGTTACATTCCCAATATTTAGGAACAGTGAACAAAAACAGTTAGAGAGTGAGAACTTTTCGTCGGAACAAACTTTACCTGAACTGGATTTCCACAACACCAGTGGTGCGAACACGGGCGTGGAGAACATCTTCCTGCTCATAGAAAGATTACTAAAGATAAATGGATATGTAAAAAATTACCTTAATCAGATTCTAAAAAAGATAACTCGTGCAAAGAGGTTATTTATCATTCAAAGAGGTGACCGCATGATGAGTGGGTTACAATGCGACATCCTTACTGTTGCACTAACCTAATGATCACCCATTATATTGAAACTGCCAATATTAAAGTGGGTCAATCGGGGTTTTATTTTTATATTAAATATGTCAAATCAAAACATTAGCCAAAAGTGGAACGGGTCAAATGGGGTTGAAAGCGGTCCAAAGTCCATTTCAATGGATACAACCTCCTATTGTTTTACTCAAAGATTTTAACCATAGTAGTTACATTGTTTCCGCAGAACACATTGATTATTTACAAAAAAACACATGGACAAAAAGATGTTAGCAGGTCAACACAAACCGGCCCAACTAGTTTCGACCCATTCTTAAAGATGACTTGTTTCAAACCGAACCCGCTTTGACTTGTTACCCAACCACCCAACCTACCTTACCCACCCATGTTGCCACCTCTAACTTAGAACAACTGCTCAACTTAGAACCAAGTATTAGATCTTGCTTCCAATGAAAGCATGTTCTTCGACAAAAATCTTACTGAATAAATCAAGAGATGCTTAGAGAAGGCATGCATGTTTTCCTTTATGCTAAGAGAGAATATAAAATATCAAGTAGTTTTTAACTCAGATACCTTTGTAGGAACGTAATTTATATCAGACAATCTTTGCAAGTTCTCCATGAAGTAATCGGCACAGTCTGGAACTTGGAGCTCATTCCCACGAGCATATGTTTCCTGCGTGCAATACACATAATATAAAACACTTGCAATGAACGATTAGGTAAGCTGAAAAAAAGGATAAAAAACAGGTTAAATCTGCCACAAGTGATAGGGATACCTGTATTGCTGGATCTTTCCAAATCTTTATGATGTCCTGAACAAGCTCTACGGTAAGGCGCGGATAATCCAACTTACCTCCAATTTCTGACAATTTTTCTCCAATTTCCTAGTACACAGATTTTTCAGATTTCAAATAATTCTGCAACTTCCAAATGCTAGAATAATTGTAATTAATGGATCTATGTTTCTGTTAATTATTTTTATGACATTGCCTAGTGGATAAAGATACAAATTCATTTAACAGCTTAATAAAGGTAAATAAGATTACTTAATTACCCCTTCTTTGAACCTAAATTTTAAACTTCTACTCACATTTCACAAAATATCTTTCTTTTCTAAAAATGTCTTTTTTGGTCCTTTTGTCTATTAATTGCCTAAATAATCATACTCTGCCAAACCTAATCATTACAACTTCCAACAACAAAACCACATCCAAACACTATCTTTGGCATCTCGTATTGTTACGCTGATTATCTGAATCTAATAATTCAATATCACGTAATCACTTCAAATGTATATCCAAACACCTCATTGTCATCCCTGTGGTGTTATATTTTTCTTTATAAAACTACACATTGGAGTATTGTACACAAACACAATATAAAAGAATCATGTTTTGATGAAAATCTAATCTATCTCACACAAAAACTCTCTCTGCTGATATGTAAAATAGTATAATACAGTCAATGAGCACTACCTTATTGTCAACTGATAAGTCATACTTGGATGGACCTGCTTCACTTAAAGCCAACTCCTTGGCCCCATCATGTAATATCTATTAAAACATGATAAAACTTGAACTTAAGATGATAGCCATGCCATCCTCAACATCACAAAAAAAGGTAAATTTTCAAATTAGTTTTGTTATAGTTCACAATTTGCAAAGTGATGTGAAATTCAAAGAATTACAATCCAGACACACCCTTTCAAGTGTTCCGTACTTTTATTGTCTGATAGACATTTGCATGGATGACTGACGTGTAGCTTTGAAGCTCTCTCTCAGCAAAGCCGGTTTGAAAGAGTAGTTTTATCTGCATAAACGTTTATAATTTCACTCATTATAATTAGAAAATTACAATTAATGGATAGTATTAACAAATAGATTCACATAATGAAACTACCTGCTTGAAAATAGTGGACTTTCCTGACTCTCCAGTGCCTACACACAACATGAATTCCAGTTTGCATATTCATAAAAGAATTTAAAACAAAAAACATCGAATATTATAGCTTGTAAATGTGTTATATACCGAGTAATAAAAGCTTCTGAACATGTTTTTCTGCTTTTGTTTCTTGCTCAATCCGCCTTTCTATTTCTGCAGCCTGAAAACCATAGCACCAGTGTCAAACTGAAGGATACATGATTGCACAAAAGGGCAAAATGCGAACATATCAATATGTTACTGCCGATTACCCGAGCATTTTCTTCTGTGGTAGCTTGATTACCGCGTTTGTGTCTACTGCAAAGTAAGCCCATGTTCTGAACTACAATATCTAGCATGGAATATTATACCGACCAAGCTTCAAGATGCACTTTCATCAGGAGAATTTTGTGAAATGTGATGCTTTTATTACAGGATCTCACCTGAAATCCATTAAAGGTCCCAAACACAAGGGCATAAGTTAAGTTCAATGTTGGCAATAATTCATAATGATTATTCCCTAAACATGCAAATAAATATAGAGAAGTTTGGTATCTGTTTGATCTCCACTTCTACGGTATCGTAGTTATAGTAATAATAATATTCCTTCCATCCCAATAATATCCTTTCAAATTGTTATGTTCGAGTTAACTCAAACATTCAAACTGAGGTGAATATCTTCTAACAAACTGCTAGAAAGATAGCTTCCAAGTTAATAAATATTCAAAATACTCTCTTCAGATTGGAATTAACATAAACAATCAAATCCAACTAAACATCAATGATTAAACAGGATCTTTTATGAATTTCCCTCAACATAAAACATTGCAATTCTTGACAAGCAGATGGAGTGCTTTTACCCTATAAATTTATGCAATGCAGTAGATTACTCATGTTCTAATCAATATGCAACAACCTAGAAAGTGATTTCAATAAAAAGATACTTTGAAAATTTGATTGCTAAACAGGGGTTAACAACTAATCAACTAACAAAAACCCTAAAAAGCAAAAGCAAAAGCAATCACAAACACACACATTGTCATAAACAAACATCCTATGACCATCCATATGAACAACAATGCAAATTTGCATCAAACAAATTTCACAGAAACACAATCAAACCCATAATTACACCAACAATTTCGTTAATGTATCATCAAATTAAGCGGTGATTCGATTAGAATGCAGAATCAAACGATTGTTAAAAGAAAGAACACACAAGGGAGTAAATGACTACAGTTTAAAGTGGTTAAAAAAGAAAATTCGATTTGCACATAGAATCAAACAGTGTGTAGATGCTAACAGAGATGAGAGCAGAGGATCCAACAGAAGAGATGAGAGAGACTACAGTGATCTGAGAGGAAGTGAGTTGGAGGTCCCTAAGTGGAGTTGTTATGGTAACCATGGTTAAGTTAAAGTTGGAATGTGTAGTAGAAATGATGACTCCAACATAAGTCCAAATGTTGGTTTATAATAGGACTAGGGCTGTTCAAACTGCTCGATGCTCGAAACTTGCTCGAACTCATTCGAAAAATGCTCGGAATTTTGCTCGTTCGATTTTCCGCTTGGTTGTAAACGAACCGAGCGGCTCGGTTTGGTTTGAAAACGAACCGAGCACGAGCAAAGGTACGCTCGCTCGTCGCTCGCTCGGTTTCGCTTGAATTATTTTTAGTTTAGTTTTTATATATTATATATATATTAACTTAGAAAGTTATTTATCAATTATATATATTTTATTTTCTAGTCAAAAAGTCAAAGTGAACAACCTATAACCTAATTACTAAAAACCCTAATTCTCTAAACTCACTCCATACTTACATTCAAAAATCACTCCAACCGGCAGCCTCTATCCACTGCCCATCCACGATTCCACGCCACCATCCACTGCCTCCAGCTCCAGCCGACAGCCTCCTTCCATGCACGCCACCATCCACTGCCTCCAGCCGACAGCCTCCATCCACAGCCGATCGACCAGTAGCCCCACACTTCACAGTCCACTGCCGATCGACCAGCAGCCCCCCAACCGCCACCCGTCAACCCCTTGCGCCCGTCAGCAGCCCCTGCGGCCTCCAACCAGCGGCGACAGTAGCCCCGTCAGCCCCCTTGCGCCCGTAGGTATATCCTCTTGCTCTATAGCAGTTTGTTTTCTTGGTTTTAAATTTTAACACAAAACCGAGCGAAATCGAGCGCTCGGTTTAAAACCGAACCGAGTTCGAGCATAGGGTTTGCGCTCGAATTTGTAAATTCGAACCGAACCGAGCCGCTCGGTTTGAAACCGAACCGAGTTCGAGCATAGCTACGTTCGGTTCGGTTCGGTTCGTGAACAGCCCTAAGTAGGACTCACTTTTGAGTTTTGATTACAAGTGTTTGTGAAAATTTTATAAATGGTTTTGATTGTTTGATAAGATTATACGTGTTGTATTCAAGTTATAAAAGCTGTGAAGTTAGTTTAAACTTTGAGTATGAATGTTGTAAGTTTGATGTTTAAATTTTAGAAATTATAAAGTTAGTTTAAATTTTTTTGTAAATGTTTCATGTAGTTAAATTTAAAAGTTAGTTCAAAATTTTATGAAATATATAAGAATTAATGGAATTTAACGTTAAGGATCAAACGTGCAACATATATATAAATTAGACTAATTTTGTAATTTCTAAAACCTAAAGACTAAACATGCAATTTGTTCAAATCACAGAAATTATTTATGTAATTTTATCTTAATATTTTATTGAAACTAGGAGATCCCTGTGCTTTGAGGCAGTTTGCTTCTGGTATGAGGTCGAAAATATGTGCAAAATATTAAACTATAAATGCGACAACTTATACAAATATGAGATGCGGTCAACTATGCGCACACTATTGATTTGTTATGAATACAACAATTGATACAAATACAATCAATCAATCATACTACTATGACATCGTTATACCTTTAGGTACTTAATATATATATATATATATATATATATATATATATATATATATATATATATATATATATATATATATAATATATATATATATAGGGTCGCATTCAATTGAGAACTAAATATTTGTTAAGAACCATGAGAACCATTCACAACCAATCATTATTTTTCTAGTTTTTAAATATTTATTTAAGTGACTGAAATCATCAAGGGTATAATAGTACTTTTTAAATACGATTGATGTTAGTGGGAAGAAAAAACTGTATTTCTAAACGGTTTTCTAATGCAATTGACGTATCTGCATTTGTGTTGTGAATGAATCATGGACCGCGTTTCTTGGTTACGTATATTAAAGTTTCGCATTAATTCCATTGATTTTATTTCTGCAGGATATCATAGAGTCTAGGAAAAATGAATTGCACTCTAAAAGATGATGCGAATAAATATAAGAATCTAGCATAAGATGCACCAATGCACACAAAAAGTTAAAAGTAGATGCATTAATGCACAAATTGTTGTATATGCAGTAATGCAAATGGGCAATATATTACACATTCGCTGCATGAAGGTTATTTTTCGGCAGTATATAGTAGTTTGCGTATTTGCACCGTATTCGTCAAAATTGGAAAGTTTGCTTCTCGCCTTCTTGTTTACAACTGCAAATTGAATCAACTGTTGTTGCTAATTGAAACGTTTCACAATTTTAGTATGCCAAAGTTTTAAAAAGTTAAAGACCAAGTATGATTTAATAGGACCAATCATCTAATTTTAAGTGTTGTCATTAATAACAAGTTCTTAAATCTATAATTGTAACATGTATATTGATATACATATATTTTTAATATTTTCCACACTTTTATAACCTATATTTAGTGTATTTATGAAAATAGTTACACGAAATGATATCTATCTAATAAGTGGGACATTATATAAGCAACTTATCACAAGAGCTTACTTGAAGTTATATTTCTCAGTTGTAAGTACTATGTTTTTCGCTTGTAATCCCGAACCGTTATTCATCATGATGGATATTTATTAGCATAAAAGAAAATAAAATTTGTGTAGAATTATACCTTCCTACATCCAACACTGAACTTGGTCTCTCGATCAATGTTAAACATGTATTATAATTCTCAACAAACGGTAAAAGGTTTTATTAAAAACTATTTCTTTAATCCCATTCATATAGTTATGAACCGCTAGCATATGTTCATTCAAATGCTCTTCAAGCACAAGAATCTTTTAATCCTTGTTAATTTGCAATGACATAACTATTAGAAATAAAAAAAATTTTGAGAGAAAATACAAATCAGAATAAGAGTCAAAGTCATGATTTAATGTGTTGCCTTTTTGTTTCTTCATTCTAATCAAATATTGTGTAACCTTTGCCACGAATTCCCTACATACGTTATTTACGTTTGAATTATGTTTTGTTGTCTGGTAAAACTAGAAATGAAGTAGAAATCTAACTGGTTAAAGAATATCTCAATTAATTGAAAATGGAACGTGGCGGCACACGATCTAAATATGATAAAGAATTTGGAATCATAATACCAAATTTACCCTTTTGCCATCTAATAATTAATCACTGCATTCTAGTATAATTACCACAATGCCACTATCAATTCTAGCCTTTGATTAGTTTAATCAATGGTTTAAAATAGTTCTCATGGTTCTTAACAAATATTTAGTTCTCAATTGAATACGACCCTATATATATATATATATATATATATATATATATATATATATATATATATATATATATATATATATATAGGGTTAGGATCATTACAGAACCACTTTTTATTTTCAGAACTACAGAACCATTGATTTACATAAATGTATATTAAGTCTAGTAATACTTGACCTGTTTTACATATGTGTATATCAGACATGAACAATAAACTATAAAAAACAACTAAATATCACCAGGTTTAACTTACATCTATGTAAACCAATGGTTTATAATTTACATTTATGTAAGTCAATGGTTCTTTTGGTTCTGAAAATATAAATGGTTCTGTAATGATCCTGATCCTATATATATATATATATATATATATATATATATATATATATATATATATATATATATATATATATATATATATATAGGGGGAGGTTCCACTAAAAATATATTTTGCCTAAGAAGGCTAAGAAGAAATGAGGTGGTGACATGTGGCAAAACTAAAAATAGGATTAAAGTGTATTTTGGTCTATTAACAATTTTGTGCTGTTTTATGAAATCTAGCACAACCTTGTGCTGTTTTATGAAATCCAGCACAACCTTGTGCTGTTTTAAGAAATCCAGCACAACCTTGTGCTGTTTTATGAAATCCAGCACAACCTTGTGCTGTTTTATGAAATCCAGCACAACCTTGTGCTGTTTTATGAAATACAGCATAACCTTGTGCTGTTTTATGAAATACAGCACAACCTTGTGCTGTTTTATGAAATACAGCACAACCTTGTGTTGTTTTATGAAATACAGCACAACCTTTGTTGTTTTATGAAATACAGCACAACCTTGTGCTGTTTTATGAAATACAACACAAAAACGTTAAAATGCAGCACAATTTCACCTAATTTGTTTTTTTATAAAAAAAATATAGCAATACTATACTCAATTTAAAGAGAAAAAAAATGCTTGATTTTATGGTGTAATTTTTTAAAAAAATAATCTAGCATGAAAAAGTTATAAACGTTTATAAAAATTGGAGGAAACTCAAAAAAGTCAACAAAAATGGTTACATACCCAAAATACCCTTCCATCTTTTATTTATAACATTATCATCTTAGACATTGATTAAGAAATGGAAGGCTAAGATCATTTCTTACCCTTCTTAGGTAAAATTTATTTGTTAGTAGAACCTCCACCTATATAAATATATATATATATAAATACATATATATATATAAATATAAATATAAATATATATATATATATATATATATATATATATATATATAATATATATATATATATATATATATATATATATATATATATATATATATATATATATATATATATATATATATATATATATATATATATATATATATATATATATATATAAAAGACATAGTCATTTTTAAATGAGCCCCAAACTGAAGATACACCCCACCCTTTAATGTTTGGTGTCATCTACCACCACTCCACAACAAAGGCATATTTTACCTTTTAATAAGTTAATAATATTGCACAACACCACTCATACTACTAATCTCACGAACAACGATTGATGTTAGAATTTTAAAGACCTTTGATATATGTTTCGAGCACCGCACCGATGCATAACTATTTCTTTATGTGTGTTTAGGTACTAGTTGCTTAAAAAGAAAACCGTACATGAAGAAAATAGGTTACTAGTGGATACCAACTCACATATGTATTGAAAATTTCGACTAAACTTAAGTTTGTTGAGGACATGTGAGTGAAAAGTGGACATGCGATTTCGAAAAATGTCTATTTTTCTATGTAGACTAAACAATGGCACAGTGAGGCGATCCAATAAAAAGAAGCGCATAACTACCTTAACATGTATTTGGTTGAACATATTTGTAGGCATCGTGATTGTTTGAAGTATTTTTTTTTCTTTCTTTTTCTTAAACTTTGTAATATTTAGTAAAAGTCAAAATATTAGTATTTATTTGTGTTGTCTTTAAATAAGTAAGTTAATTTGTCAAAAAAAAAAACACTTTTTTACAATCAACTAGGTGGATACCAACACGCGCGTTGCGCGAGTGTTAAACGCGTAACGATAAACAGTTGGTACAAACAAATTGTTTCGACAACTATGCAGCGCCATCACGGCCAAACCAACCATGCATTAGGCAGCCAACGGCGGCGGGGATCCCCTCCACTCTCTAGAAAGATGAAACGGGGGATGGTTGCAGTGAAGTCAAGCACCCAACGATCACCAAGAACCCCAAAACAGAACCATGCCACCATGCATGCCGCCGGGCAACCCAAAGGTCGCCGTAAGCACCGGTTGCAGCCAAAAGAATCGGTTACAGCTGCAGATGACGGCCTTGGGAGGTGCTCCGACCACCGCTACATGCCGGTGGAAGAGGGGCTTGGATTGGTGACGGCGGCAGGCAGCGGCCTTGGGAGGCGGTCCGACGCCTCCGTTGCCACTGGCACCATCACACAAATCCACATGCATACGCTGCTAGATCCACCTCGACTCTACCTCAACCGCAAAAGGGAGGCGAAGCCGGCGGAGCTTCCACCGCAACCATCACAAACAACGTCAAGAGAAACGGATGAAAGGAGACGAAAAAGGGTTACCAAACTCACCAAGGGAGGCGAACCAATGATGTCTCTGTCGTCGGAGAACCTCTGATTCTCCCCGCCGTCACCCTTTCGTATTTATGTCTCCCCTGTTTCTATGAGAGAAGAAAGATAAATGAGGATTCATGACTGTGGGGCAACAGGATAAGCACAAAGAGACATGATTGTAACCCATGCTTTGAATCTTATAAACCACTCTCAATCCTTAGATTAAAAATGAAGGGCTGAGATTTACCAAAACACTATTCCTTTCATTGCAATTTTAATAGTATTAGTTTGGTCCCCAGACGCGCGTTGCGCGTCATAAAGACGGGATAAACGGAGGCTCAGAACTCTGTCATCATAGCCACAAGCTAACACTTTCAGTTATGGCTGCTAACCGTAAACGGTAGCCACACCAAAGTAACCCGAAACTATTTTTTGAATATCATCATAGCCCGACACTATACTAAATTCAAAATGTACACCAACATACAACATGTACATGTCTCAGATGAAGACAGTTTCATCGTCACCGACTTGAAACAAAGCACCGATTCATTTTTCCGAATGCAGCCTGTGATGAATGGGGCTCAGAACCGGATTTCAGTTATGGCTGCTAACCGTAAATGGTAGCCACGCCAAAGCAACCCGAAACCATTTTTTGAATATCATCATAGCCCGACGCAAGCATTTTCAAGGGGCATAAAACAAACCTGGTGTAATATTTGCTCACAGAAAGCACAAGATTAAACAACACTGCATCCCCAAGCAAAGCATAAATGACACCAAACCTCACAAACCAGCGAACCTCATAAACATAAACAATTGTTTCAAGACCGATCATGATCAACATACAGCACCATGCAAGAGCCTTAATAAGTAAGGTGACAACCTGTAATATTAGATAAATTGGAAACATAATAAGGTCAGTATATCTTACTTCTCTATGTAGTTCTCTAAATTCTCAAATATACAATCAAATTTGCATTTTGTTTGGAAAAAATATCCGGTCTTTTTTTCTAATATGTTCATCACGGATGTAGGTTAGAACAAAAGGGTATGTTGAAGAAAATGTATACAAAAAGAAACAAACCTCGTATGGAGCAAGACCAGTCTCGCCATCAATATTATAAACTGAAATGCCCATTACCAATCTAAACAAAGGCTCAGCAGCACAGTAAAAAGCCAATGACCCCAACCAATAATTGTAGATATTTGACCTTAGTTTGAACCTTTGCACTTTCAAATTCTTCTTTATGACCCATATCCTGTATACGCAAGCTCCCAGAATGACCAAATAGGAAATACCAGTGACCAAAGAATCTGTTGCACAGGGTGTGTAAGCCACCAGCGGCAATGGCGACACACAAACACCAACCAAAGCTGGCAAAAACCTGCATTACCTCAACCACAAGATTGGTATATACATTTGGTACCAAAAACTTCAAAACCCTCAAATATTTTGACCTAAGAACTTGCATCGATCAAAACAACAACTAAATACAATCAAACATGTTTATGAACATCAATGAAATTGACTCACCTCGGGGTGTTCATACGTGAAGACCCCCACTGTCAACACCATCGCCGACGTGACAAAGCGGTGACTTCTCCCCCACCGTCAACACCACTACCGTGAAGACCCCCACTGTCAACACCATTGTAACATCCCACATCGGTTGGGAAGGGGAACAAAAGTCTCTTTATAAGGGACTGGATACCTTCCTCATTGGACGCGTTTTAAAACCGTGATGGGGCTATTCTCCCCAAGTAGCGGACAATATCCGATGCGGTTTCCTGCTTGTTACAGTTGGTATCAGAGCCAGGGCCGGGCCGTTGTGCCAGCGAGGACGCTGGTCTCCCAAGTGGGGGAGGATGTAACATCCCACATCGGTTGGGAAGGGGAACAAAAGTCTCTTTATAAGGGACTGGATACCTTCCTCATTGGACGCGTTTTAAAACCGTGATGGGGCTATACTCCCCAAGTAGCGGACAATATCCGATGCGGTTTCCTGCTTGTTACAACCATCGCCGTCAACACCAACATCGTTTAGAGAACAATGATGGTCGCACCACCACCATCGACACAATCAGTGGCTACAAGAGTGCCACCTGCTCCACCTCAACCACAAAGGGGAGGCAGAGCAGCAACAAGCTCCATCGGCAGATCCAAGCGACCAAACCGTAACCACTACCGTCGCCTTTGCCCCACAAACAACAATAGCAAGGCCGGTTCTTGAAAATACAACAGATTTCTCAAGATTTGATGAGGGTTGGCCGGCGGGGGAAGGGTGGGGCGGGCGGCGGATCTGGCGGTCGGAGTGAGGGCGGATCTGGGCGGAGGTCGCCGGACAGAGGAGCGGAGGAGGGTGGCGAGGCGGTCGGAGTGAGGGCGGATCTGGGTGGAGATTGCCGGACAGAGGAGCGGAGGAGTGTGGCGAGAAGCCAAAATACCTGATATAACTTTGGGACTGTTCATACTGTTCATTCCCATTGCTTTTTAAATATATAGGGAAATGTAATTCGTTCATTTGTTAACGCCAACTATTCCTTAATGTCACATTAGTCCTGATCAAGCTCATGAATCACAAGTTCCATGATCCGGTTAAAATGAATGAATATAATTAATGATGATTACTATTAATGAAAAAAAGTTCACAGTTACTAAAACTACTACACACTTTTAATTAGTGTGAGAGGTGCAGTCGTTAATGCATACGAGCCATTTAGGCAACAACACTTACTAGTTATTCCTCACACATCAAATCATTACATACAAAAGCATAAGGTGTGTAGCATATGAGGGGGGCTAAAAACCGTCCCTTATTGTCATTTTACCAGCCCTATTTGTTTCTTTTTGTACTAATACAACATAACATAAAAAATAAATTAGCAAAACAATTAAGAGAAGTATTTCTACATTTTTTTCTATTTATAGATTAAAAGACATTTTAATATCCTTTATATATATAACCAAACTAGAATATAGGACAAAACTTATATTAAGCCTCCCGTGTTGTGGTGGGGGCATAAAACCATATCAAATAACACAAATGTCACACATCATCAGCAACCATTAACAAAGTAAAGCTTCATATTAAAAAAGAAATAAAAATAAAAAATAAAATTAAACGGCAAGTAGACCTAAAAACATTAAACCACGCACGTGACACGTAAAACGTTAAAAACTAAGTAAGTCTATCTGGAACCCGCACGTTACGACGGGTATGTTAAATGGGAAAAATAAGCATAACAATGTTGAGCCTCAAGTGCACATTACGACGTGTTAACTCTAAAAACTTGGACCATAAATCGAAAATTTTATAAAAATAAAAGTATTGTGGACTAAAGTTGAAGTGAAAATTTATAAAGGTTAAATTGTGAAATATATAAAGTATTGGGTTTAAAAACACACGTTAAAAGGAAAAAAAAGATGTACAGCCTTTTGTGCACATTGTACAATAATTAATGCATACCACTCAACACTTAAAACTTAATTGAATAAGGTACAACTTAGAGTACAACTTTTAAAGCATATGATGTAATCACAATGCATCAATTCAGTTGGTAATTAGTATTATATTAATACTAAATTTTGTTACCCGTGTATTACACGAGAGGTGAAAAATTAATTATTAAAATAAAATAAAAACATTAATAAAACTAAATATATTACACGGGTTGAAAAATAAAATTGATTAATTGTTGATTGTTATTTATATGATACTAACTTTAGTAAACTCGTGTATTACACGAGTTAAAAAATAAATATTAATTATGATGAAAGTTTATGAAGTATAAAAATGATATTTTAAAATAAAATATAATTAAAATTATATATGAGTAATAATTATAAGTAATAATTTTAATTTTTATTTCCAAAAAAAATTAATCATTTTTTTAAAACAAACCGTATTAAAAATATTATTTTTAAAAGTTTCTTATAATAAGTCCTAATTTTAATTATTTTTAGTTTATAAAGAAGTTTACTTTTTAAAAACATCAATTTTAAGATACTTCATATTTTTAAAATGTTTGATGTTTTAGAAAAACTCTTATTTTATAAAATTTATTTTCTAGAAATTAAATAACATTAATAAAAAGACATCTTTTCTTAATTTATTAAGAAATATTTTTAATCTTAAAAAGAATTAAAATTATTTAATATTTAATTTAGTTAACTATTTAAGAGAGAGAGTGACGGGAAAAATAAATTTAAGGGGTCTAAAAATATGACAAGTATCCTCCAAGTTATTATTTTAGTATTATATATAGATATGATATTTAAGGTCTGATTATTTTAAACCATCGTGTATGCACAGTTCCGGATGATTTGGTCAAAGATATTAAATATATATATATTTAATATAAGCGAATGATTCGGCAATACAAAATTCAAGTCAAAGAAAAATAAATAAATACGACTTAAAAACAAAACCGTGGCGGTCACTCGTAGCAGGTTCCTTCTCTAAAATCTATGTATAATACTAAAAAGAGTAACTTAGGAGTACACTTGTCACATTTTTAGGCCTTCTAATTTTGTTTTTTCCGCATCTCTCTCCACTTAAATAGTCACTAAAATTAAAGATTAAATAATTTTAATTCTTTTTAAGATTAAAAATATTTTTAATAAATTAAGAAAAGATGTATTTTTATTAATGTTATTTCTGGAAAACAATTTTTTATAAAATAAGAGTTTTTTTAAAACATCAAACATTTTTAAAAAGATGAAATATCTTAAAATTGATGTTTTTAAAAAGTATTCTTTATAAACTAAAAGCAATTAAAATTAAGAGTTGTATTAAGAAACTTTTAAAATTTATATTTCTAATACGGTTTGTTTGGAAAAAATGATAAAATTTTTTTGAAAATAAAATAAAAATTATTACTTATAATTATTACCCATATGTAATTTTAATCATATCTTATTTTAAAATATCATTTATACTTCATAAACTTTTATCATAATTAATATTTATTTTTTAACTCGTGTAATCCACGGCTTTACTAAAATTAGTATTATATAAATAACAATCAACAACTAATCAATTTTATTTTTTCAACCCGTGTAATACATTTAGTTTTATTTATGTTTTTTGTTATTTTAATAACGAACTCTTTACATCCCGTGTAATACACGGGTAACTAAAGCTAGTATAAATATATAATTATATCATAGGGGTTGGTTAGTATATAAATTGTAATTTTTCATACAAATCGTACGAAATCACTAGAACATGACACGTGTTTTTTGACGAAGATGTAGTTTTGTTTGCATCAAAATTACACATATAAGAAGTGGCGTAGCTTGAACATTACCATAGGGGCGGGGGGAAATTAATTTCTTTTATGGGGAGGAGGGGGCGAACTCGATATTTATATAAAAATATACACTACCGGGTCAAATATTTACACTACTGGACTAATTACGCAAGTTATATATATAATTATGCAAATTATATCTATTATTACGCAAATTTATAATTATGCAAGTTTTATCCATAATTACGCAGTTGATAATCACACAAGTTATACGCGCAGCATATACACGTTTTTAAAAAATATATATTTTTCTTTTAAAAAATATAACAATACTATACTCATATTAAAGAGAATAAAATGGTCGATTTTATGATGTAATTTTTATAATAAATAATGTCATTACAAAAGTTATATGTGTTTATAACAGCGGGGGAAAATGTAAAATGTCAACAGTTGCAGTCTATATCCAAATTTACCACTCTAAGCACATTACCTGTATGATTATTTCATTTTAACTCTGAACCGTTCATCTATCAGATCCATGGTTGGTGTTGCTTCGTAAACTTCGTATAAATTTATCTCTTTGTGTCACACCCTCAAAATCCACGTGCGGAGTTTTACCGCGAGGCGTGTGAACAAACCAGGATCACAGTCAATAGTTACTCAAAACGACTCTATATGCTACGTTTAACATAACAAACCAAAGTTCAAACTTTAAAAATCATGCGGAAGTGTATAGTAGTAAAACAAACTCAAAATATAAAAATGTATAAAATGGCAAAACATGCACCAACCAACTGTTTAAAACCCAAAATGTAAAGATAAACAAATGTATCATTGTTTAAGTGTTAGGATGCATGCTTGACTCGTGCAGTGCTTCTACTGGCAATCCGTATTATCGACCTGAGAATAGCATACTAAAAAGTCAACACAATGGTTGGTGAGTTCAAGAGTTTGCGTTTAAACATAACAGTTTAACAATTGTGATATATATAAGCATGTGTATTGCAATAGATAGCTAGTCTATTCACAAATGAATATTAATACATAGTGATTTCACAATTGAAGCTGACTGTGTTATGTTTGCCTCCTGTCACGACTTACCATGTCGTGACAAATGTACATAGGACAAATTGCACCCGGTTGACCTCGAGTCACACAGGTGGGGCTCGTCAGACCCAGTAGTACTACCCAAGTTTCCCCGCTATTCAATATTAACAATTCGAAAGTGTGAGGACTTTATCATGGTAAACAATACTATATTAATATCATACACATCTTAAATATATAAAGCGTTTGTAAAGTTACCGGTATGCTATCTCCCCCAAAAGAGGTTAAGTAAAACAGTGGGGCATGAACTCACCTGATACGCGTATGAGTACTAGAGTTTACTTGAAAGACAAAGTGAACAGTCAACCCTCAGAGGTTACCTAGATCATGTAAGTACATGAGTATGTGTAAACAGAGAATATGAGAAACCCTAAGTGCACTACAACCAAGACTTAAGGTTTTGGAAGAATAGACATGTTTGACCCATGCAGTTGACCCGTTTGACCCGTTGGTGACAACCTGCATTTCTCAGTTTAACACAACAACCACCATCTAACCTTTCTCCGTTATATATAACTATTAATATTATTTCCACTTAACCTTAGTTCAACATTAAACTAACCAAGAACATAAAATTTACTAGTATTAAGCTCTTTCATAGTTGAGGGACCTCAAATATCATTTATCAAAGTCAAATATTAACAAATACCCAATCCTCACCCACGATTCCCTTCATTCCTGGTTCCCTGCTTTCCTAATTTTCACAAAGTCACCAAACCCTTGACCTCCATCCCCAAATTCCCATCCCTCACCTTATCAATGCCCGAACAACCCTAACCCCACCCCCATCTTTCGATTTCGGTTATCGCCGACAGCAGCAACCGGCGGCGATTGGCGGCGATGTTGTGGTGTAGGATGTCCGGCAGCCCTAGCCTAGCGACCGTGAGCCCTCCAACAGCCTCTTGTTCGCACGGCGTCTCCCCCAGCGATTCTCTTGGTAACGGCCAACCGGCATGTCCCTAACAATCATAAAAACTAAACAAAACCGTTTTGTGCGGTATGATTCTCTCTTACTCGTTTCGTTGCCTTTGTTCGTGAAGATACGGTTTCGAGTCCTTGGGTTACGGTTTCTACGTATGTTTTCGTGTATGGAGTCGATCTCGTGTGTGCTTTGATGTTCCGGTTGGGTTCCGGATGTATGTTCTTGCCGTGGGTGATCTGTTCGTTCATTGTATGTATATATATATATATGGTTGTGCGTAGACTGCTAGAAACATATATATAGATATGCATATGTATGTGTGAATGGGAGGTGATGATTGTGTATGTGTTTTTGAAAATTGGGAATGTGGGTATAGTCCTTGATGGTGGAGCCCATGGAAGTATGTATGTATTGTATGTTGTTCATATGTATATGTTTTAATGAGTATGTATGTATATGAGATGCTTAGTGGTGCCAAGGTAGGTATGGATCCATGTGTATGTTTCTGTTGAGCTATGTGTGGAGCACTAGCATATGTGTGTTCATATTTAATATTATGTATGGGTGTTTATAAGTTTAACTTGGTGCATAAGTGACTAGGTATAGTTTCTGTTGCATGCGAATGTGTTTTGTGGTGGTAGGTGTGTTCACATATGTATATGTGTATATAATAATGTATGTATGATACATTGAATGTGTGTTCCCATGCATAATGGCATGGTTGTCCTTGATTGTGTATATTTCTTTCTTCCAAGTGTGTGTACGTGTATTAGTGGGTGTGCACAAGTTATATTACAACTATAAGTGGGTGTGGTATATATTGTTATTATATAATTAAAGTGTATGACATGTTATGTAATATATTATATGGGGATGCATTGATTTATATGATCTGTTCTAGTAGGTAATATACTATATATGTGACATATAAATATATAGATAAAAAAAATGAATGTGAATTATGAGTAGGATATATGTTATGTTTGTATGGAATTTTTCACATAACTGGTATGTGCTAAGACGTTGGTTCTGTACTAGCAAAAACATATTAATTTGATTACGTAAAGTTATATAATTTAAAACGGATGAATAGTATCTTTATGCGTGATCCTATGTAAACGCGAAAATTAAGTTTATACATTTGATATGTTGGGCGTTTAGTTGTGTTTGCGTGTGAGTGGGGAACATCTTGAAAACCGTGGACACGAAACCGTACGACCAAATGATTAATATTTAATATTCATTATATATTAAATGAAATCCAGGTGTTTCGAAAATCTAATCATTTGTGCTTGCTTTTAACCGTTGCTGTGCAATCAAGGTGAGTTTCACGGCCCCGTTTTACTTTCTTTCCTTTTTGGGGGAGAAAACATGCAAACATATTTTATGAATGGTTTTAGTATTATTGATATCGCCTGTTACGTTAGTGCAAACACACAAACAGTCCTGACACTCTCGAACCGTTAGTAATGGGATTAGCGAGGTAATACTGAGTAGTACTACTGGGTCTGACAAACCCCGCCTGGGCTAGTCGCGCTAGCTTGATTGGAGGTCAAACGGGTGCATTATTGACCTAACATTTGTCACTGTCTTGCGAGACGTGACGGGGAAACACAAACATATAGGACACGCAAACAGTCAGCTTCGGTTCGAAAAGCTAAGTAACATGATTATAGGCTAGCTACCTATCGATATGCTTTAATTACTAAGCCATTCGGACAGTCAAACAGTTACGAACAGTCGAACAGTTACAAACAGATGAACAGTTACAAACAGATGAACAGTTACAAACAGTCGAACAGTTACAACCATTTTTATCTGTGATAAAACCTGTGAACTCACCAACTTTATGTTGACACACTTTAGCATGTTTTCTCAGGTCACAGGAACGCTTAAGCTCATGATGCACGCTTAAGGACGCACTCAGGACATTCATTCATCAGTTTCATTTAGTTGCATTGAATATTTGTTTTGGCATAACATTTTCAGACTTTTAGTATTATTTACATTTCAGTTTTACGCTTCCGCACTGTTATTCATTTCTTTTATGTACTCTGATTTAAGTCAAACGTTTATTTTAAACTCATATAGTGTCGTTTGATATGACAGTGTCTGAGATCCTGGTATGTCATGTCACAACCCTTGGGAAACCTTAAAATGTTTTCTTGTTGGATTTGTTCCAGATTCAAAGAAACCTCATTCTACATACGCAACTGATCACCAAATTGCGTGTTCTTTGTTAAATCTGATGTAATGTTCTAATTTTCGGGACGAAAATTCCTTTAACAAGGGGATGATGTGACAACCCGTGTTTTCAGGTTACACATCACCAACTCAAACCCCGACATTCGTTTATTTTCCATTACATTCACTAAATACTATTTTAACCAAAGTTAATGCACCTTTATTCCTAGTTTAGAACTAACCAAAAGTTAATTAAACTTATTCTAAATTAACTAACTATGAAACACATTAACTATTAACAATGTCCTACCTACCAAGTAGATGGACTAAAAGAAATCACACCACAAACTTTAAATTCTATAAAACTAACATCCCGATCTCTAAGACTCACAAACTCAAACCCCCCGTAACCCTAATTGCCGTTTCCACCATCAGAGCTTTCCACCATAGTCGATCTCCTCACCGTGTTCGATCCTCCGGCAACCCTGTTCTTGGTTACGCACCTCCGGAGACCCCTCTCGGCAACTATCATCCGTCCGGAAACTATCGTCACTCGGTGCTTCGGTCGTTGATCAAGAAACAAGTCGTACGTTCCTCTCGCAACCACCATACGCAACAACACCATTGAAGATCTCATCTTCTCGCACCCTTTCGGTATGGTTTCTGTTTTATTCATGCTCGTTACGTTTCGGTTTCGTGGTTCATGTTCGTGATGCCGTTGGTGCATCCACGTTGTGCGGGGTTATAGATTGTGAAGTCGGTGTGTGTGTGCGTGAACAGCACCGTGTTCTGCTCGTGAGGGTACATGCGTGCGATCTGTGTGTATGTACGGTAGTTTGTGGGTGGGTTGCTCGGTCATATATGTTTCTGCGTATATGGATGTAGGTTGTTAAGGTGTAGTGGGATGGGTGGTTGTTATTGCATTCAATGGATCTATATGTGTGTGTTTTTCTTTTGAATGTATGTGTGCCCTGCAAAACCATAATTATATGCATGTATGTGAGTTTGCATGAATGTGTCTACCTTAGTAATTAAGTCAATATGTGGGTGATGGTATATGTATGTATGTAACCCGAGTATGTATGCGAACTGATGTGCGTGTATGTGTGCTGCGTATGTATAGATACATGTATATGTCCTGCGAAGTGTGCAAGTAGTTATGGATGTGAATGGGTGTATGTATACATGGGGTTATGATGGTGTGTGATTGTAAATTTGTTGCCGTGTACATGGGGGGAGGGAGAACCGATGATGAGATCCTTATGTGGGTTTTCTGCATGTTTATGTATGTGTGTTTTGTTAGTAGGTGTGCACGTATTATGGATCTGAAATCTCATGATGTGTGTGTTTGTATGTGACACATGTGTGTTTTAGAAAGAGAAAGCAATGCATTTTTTTTCTTTCATTTAGTGTATGCATGTATGATGTGGGGAGGGGATTATATTATTGTATGTAGCCTCATGTGCATTATTGGTGTCTGCAATTATGTACTTTATGCATGGCCATATTTGTGTGTGAATAATTGTGTGCTTGAGGGGGTTGGATATCGATAACATGCACCGTAACCGAACCGTGAACGCGAAACCGTACGATTCATTGTTAATAATTAATATTAATATTAATTATATGTATATATATATAATGATGTTCAGGTTAACCGGAAACTCTAAACTTTGTGCTATCGTAACTGTTGCTGTGCATTCAAGGTGAGTTCTCAGCCCCGCTTTTAACTACTTTCTTGGGGTGAAAGAAACATGTGAAACAAATTCATTTTCGTTGATCAGTATTACTGTAATATCACTTGTTTACTAGTGTGATACCACTTAAGTCCTCATTCTCGAACCGTTAATGTATGTAGTATAGCGAGGTAATTCTGAGTAGATCTACTGGGTTTGACAAACCCCACCCGGGCTAGTCGCGCTAGCACAACGTTCGTCAAACGGGTGTATAATTGACCTAATTGCTGTTGCTGTGACCTGGTATACACAGCCGAGGCGTTCATTTACATTGTCAGCTTCGGTTGCGAACTTCATACACTTAGTAACTGGTTGGGTAGACTAGCTATCTACTGATATTACTTTGTTTACTGTATCGGTTTACTTTATGTTCTGTTTATCAAAACCTGTGAACTCACCAACCTTGTGTTGACACTTTAGCATGTTTCTTTCAGGTTTACAAGACGCGCACGATTAGGAGCATCTATTCATGCATTTATTATCTCACGTGACTTATTTAACATTTTTCAGTAAATTTCATTTATTCGGTTTGCGCGTGTTGCGCCATTTAAACAATTAAGATTTACTATACTTCCGCAACTTCTGTTTGTTTACATTAAAAACTTAGTCTTTGGTAATATCAAACTTTAAAAACAGATTATGTTTTATAATTAACGTGTCGTTTGGTGTAACTAGTGGCTGAGATCCTGGAAGTCACACGCCTAACGGTAATACCCCGTTTGTGGAAATTCAGGGTGTGACATGTCACACGCCTAACGGTAAAACCCCGTTTGTGGATATTGGGGGTGTGACAGATTGGTATCAGAGCCACTGGTTATAGAGAACTAGGATTGCATTTGCATCTAGACTATAGCCTTAGACACAACACTAGTACTGCATAGACACTCTTACATGATTGCAACTATTATACGAACATTCTTCTGGCATGTTAACATTACATTACTGAACGATCAAACATTAGACATTTGTGTGACACATAGACACCTGTATTCTGGATTTCCTGGCAAAAGGCCTCCGGGCTAAGGCAAGCATATCGCATAAATCTCATTGCGAGACCTGGTATGCTTACCTGGGGATTTCTGGGATGAGTGATAAACTATGGTCAATATACACAAATATCTATGTCACCTGTATCGTCCTGGACTAACCGAGGGGCAGGAAGTCCTGCTCGCTCACTTCCAACATCTATATATGACTCTTCACTCTCGGAGTTGAAGCAACGACAACTCGAACCTAACATTACCACTTGGGAACACGAAACTCTTTTCTAACACACACGATAAACCTAACGATGACAAACAAGGAGAACAACATACATTACTTTTCTAACTCTATCTTATTTGTTTCTACTTCCAACATGCCCTATCATCTTCGCTAGTCTTAACAGATAGCACTCGGTACTTGACAAGGTATGTTATCACGAATGGGAGAAGCCATGAATGACCATGCAAAGCAAATTAGAATCACGAGTGCACACGTAATTGTAATTTGTCGTGCATGAGAATTCTGGCAACTCTATCGGGTGATAACGGTTATAATTAGTACAAATTTTCATTTCTATACTTGGAGACATGAGGTCTCGGTTCTCATAAAACCTCACTATTGATATGCAAACAAATCCTTCATTCCTACTAGTATGAAAGTTCTCATCTACCCCGAGCCTTAATGAGATTCGTGTTATGACATTAGCCCTAGTCTCTATGAGACGTGCTCTTTTTAGCATTTTAGTGTTCATGTGACACTATCCATCTACATTGTGCCAGATCTTCAAAAGTTGCAATAAAGTGATAATATTCTTGACGCGTGTAGTCCTTGTTCACTGGATTGATCTTAAGACTTAGAGTCTCGGTAATTTCAGTGTTCCAGCATTCATTTCATTTGATATCTATCCTGTTTAAGCATACGTTACATTTGTTTGTCTCCCTGGCGGTGGGAATCCCATCGGATTTTTCTGGCTTACTACGCTTGGCGTACGACCAAAAAGCAAGACATTATGACGACCCCGTCCAATATATCTCAGCCTTTCCATTATGAGCATAAAGTGCAACTATCCCTCCCAATGACTCGTACAATAAGAACATTTGAGGGCACTGTAGAGAAATTTGGTCGTACCTTTAAGAACCGTCGTGTGAACATCTAGGCCAAGTTATATCAACCACAAGAAGCATTGAAAGGATGCTAGGAGTATAGACAACTTGTGCAATTAAAGAGAAACCGTCCAAGGCTTAAGAAGATTGGAAACCGGTAGAAATGGTAGTTCTGTTTCAGTATTATCTCATTCGCGTGACGATGGAAGTTTCATACCAGTAACTTGAGTGGACTACTAGAGGTAGTTCTTACCGGTTTAATTTCCAAAAACCTACCATAGAATTTACCGATGGTAAAACTATAACCGCCACCGTGTGCTTGGCAGTTGTAATTTAGGTTTGTCTAGACAATCGTTCGATATAAGTCTGATTTCTATTACCCATGGTAGCTACGATGTTATGGTCAAAATGGATTGGTTGTCCAAAAACCAAACATAGATCATTTGTGGAAACAAACTAATTAAGTTACCTCTTCTTAGTGATGGAATACCTACGGTAGAAGACAACAAGGTTGGTGTTCTGGTTGGCATCATCTCAAACGTGAAGGTGCATATATGTCTCAAGAAAAGGGATTTCTCTCTACTGACACTAATTACATAGAAGAAGGCGGATGAGAAGCATGTTAAAGATATTCAAGTTGTCAGAGACTTCCCAGAAGTATTTCCAGAATAATTAACTAGTATGACCACTATGAGTTTTTGGTTATGCTGTTTGGGTTGACCAACGCACCAGCGGTTTTCATGGACCTCATGAACCGATTGTGTAAACTCTATTTAGACAAGTTTGTCATCTTCTTCATTGATGACATCCTTATTTATTTAAAGAATAAAGAAGAACTGAGAACACCCTAGACTGATTTTGGAACTGCTAAAATGAGAACAATTGTATGCTAAATTTTCAAAGTGTGACCTCTGGATACGAGAAGTCTAATTTTTGGGACATGTAGTCAATGAGAAGGGTATACATGTTGACCCGACAAAAAAAAAATAGAAGCCATCCAGAACTGGGCTACGCCTAAGACCTCGACTAAGGTATCACAGTTTCTTGGGTTGGCTGGCTATTATCGACGATTCATCGAAGGGTTTTCAAAGATTGCTCAACCTCTCACCGCGTTAACTCATAAAGGCACTACGTACAATTGGGGTGACAAACAAGAATCCGCATTTCAAGTTCTGAAGCAGAAACTCTGTACGGCACCAATTCTATCCCTGCCTGAGGGAACAGACGATTTTGTAGTTTATTGTGATGTTTCTATTCAAGGTCTCGGTTGTGTGCTAATGCAACGCGAGAAGGTGATTGCTTATGCTTCCTGTCAATTGAAAGTTCACGAGAAAAAAATTCACGACACATGACTTAGAGTTGGGATCCGTTGTGTTTGCGCTCAAGATATGGAGACACTACTTGTACGGTACCAAGTGCACCATTTACACCGATCACAAGAGTCTCCAGCACATCTTTGAACAGAAGGAGCTGAATATGAGACAACGTCGTTGGGTCGAGTTGTTGAATGACTACGACTGTGCAAATCAAATATCATCCGGGAAAGGCTAACGTAGTAGCTGACGCCTTAAGTCGAAAGGAGACACCTAAGCCGAAGCGAGTTCGAGCATTACAACTCACCATTCATACTGGATTACCTGATCAAATACGTAATGCTCAACTTGAAGCTTTGAAAGACGAGAACCTGAAAGACGAGAACCTGAAAGCCGAATCACTACGAGGCATGGAGAAACAATTAGAGGTCAAATCTGACGGAATCCGCTACTTCATGGACCGAATATGGGTTCCTTTGTATGGAGACCTACGAGAGCTGGTAATGGACGAAGCTCACAAGTCACGATACTCTATTCATCCGGGTTCAGACAAGATGTATCACGATCTAAAAGTCCTTTACTGGTGGCCAAACATGAAAGCTGACATTGCCGCTTACGTAAGCAGATGCTTAACCTGTTCTAAGGTTAAGGTGGAGTATCAACGACCATCTGGTTTACTTCAACAACCAGAAATTCCAGTATAAAATGGGAGCAGATATCTATGGACTTTATCACGAAACTGCCTTAGACTCCCAGCGGATGCGACACCATTTGGGTAATTGAAGATTATTTGACGAAATCCGCACACTTCCTACCAATTAGGGAGGCTGACCGAATGGAGAAGTTGACTCGTATCTATCTAAGGGAAATAGTCGCTCGGCACGGTGTGCCAATTTCCATCATCTCTGATAGTGATGCTCGATTCACTTCACACTTCTGGCAATCTTTACAACGATCATTGGGAACGCGGTTAGATATGAGCACTGCATATCATCCTCAGACTGATGGCCAGAGTGAGCGTACGATCCAGACTTTGGAAGACATGTTACGCGCTTGCGTGATTGATTTTGGCAGCAGTGAGAAACTCACTTACCGTTAGTTGAGTTTTCATACAATAATAGCTATCACTCGTCGATCAAAGTTGTTCCATTTGAAGCACTGTATGGGCGTAAGTGCCGGTTACCTATTTGCTGGACGGAAATTGGAGAAAGTCAACTTACCGGTCCTGAACTTGTAGACGAGATGACGGAGAAGATCATCCAGATTCATAACCGTATGGCAGCAGCACTTGATCGACAGAGGAGTTACGCTGACAAACGTCGTAAACCATTGGAATTCCAGATTGGTGATAAGGTACTCTTAAAAGTTTCACATTGGAAAGGTGTAATGCGCTTCAGGAAGCGGGGGAAATAAACCCTAGATATGTTGGGTCATTTGAGATTGTCAAACAGGTTGGTCCGGTAGCTTATCAACTGAAATTACCTAAAGAGCTCAGTGGAATACACAATGTGTTTCACGTATCGAATCTAACAAAGTGTCTTGCCGACAAATCACTTGTCGTTCCATTAGAGGATCTGGGAGTCGATGAACAACTTCGTTTTATTGAAAAAGCAGTGGAGATTATGGATCAAGAAGTCAAAACCCTAAAGCATAGCAAGATTCCTACTGTACGTGTTAGGTGGAATTCAAAATGTGGACCAGAAATTACATGTTCAAGGATCAGATGAAGAAGAAGTATCCATAATTGTTCAAAGATCAGACATCTACTTCTTAAGAAATTCCAGAAACCTAAGCGAGCTGAACACCCTTCTGTTGTTGCTGTTAAGCCTGACGTTCGATGTTATTGTATTCTAATTTTCAGGACGAAAATTTCTTCAAGGGATGATGTGACAATCAGTATTTCTCAGTTTAACACAACAACCACTATCTAACCTTTCTCCGTTATATTATAACTATTAATATTATTTCCACTTAACCTTAGTTCAACATTAAACTAACCAAGAACATAAATTTACTAGTATTAAGCTCTTTCATAGTTGAGGGACCTAAAATTTCATTTATCAAAGTCAAATATTAACAAATACCCAATCCCCACCCACGATTCCCTTCATTCCTGGTTCCCTGCTTTCCCAATTTTCACAAAGTCACCAAACCCTTAACCTCCATCCCCAAATTCCCGTCCCTCACCTTATCAATACCCGAACAACCCTAACCCCACCCCACCTTTCGATTTCGGTTATCGCCGACAGCAGCAACCGGCGGCGATTGGCGGCGATGTTGTGGTGTAGGATGTCCGGCAGCCCTAGCCTAGCGACCGTGAGCCCTCCAACAGCCTCTTGTTCGCGCGGCGTCTCCCCCAGCGATTCTCTTGGTAACGGCCAACCGGCATGTCCCTAACAATCGTGAAAACTAAACAAAACCGTTTTGTGCGGTATGATTCTCTCTTACTCGTTTCGTTGCCTTTGTTCGTGAAGATACGGTTTCGAGTCCTCGGGTTACGGTTTCTACGTATGTTTTCGTGTATGGAGTCGATCTCGTGTGTGCTTTGATGTTTCGGTTGGGTTCCGGATGTATCTTCTTGCCGTGTGTGATCTGTTCGTTCATTGTATGTATCTATATATATATATGGTTGTGCGTAGACTGCTAGAAAGATATATATAGATATGCATATGTATGTGTGAATGGGAGGTGATGATTGTGTATGTGTTTCTGAAAATTGGGAATGTGGGTATAGTCCTTGATGGTGGAGCCCATGGAAGTATGTATGTATTGTATGTTGTTCATATGTATATGTTTTAATGAGTATGTATGTATATGAGATGCTTAGTGGTGCCAAGGTAGGTATGGATCCATGTGTATGTTTCCGTTGATCTATGTGTGGAGCACTAGCATATGTGTGTTCATATTTAATATTATGTATAGGTGTTTGTAAGTTTAACTTGGTGCATAAGTGACTAAGTATAGTTTCTGTTGCATGCGAATGTGTTTTGTGGCGGTAGGTGTGTTCACATATGTATATGTGTATATATATAATGTATGTATGATACATTGAATGTGTGTTCTCATGCATAATGGCATGGTTGTCCTTGATTGTGTATATTTCTTTCTTCCAAGTGTGTGTACGTGTATTAGTGGGTGTGCACAAGTTATATTACAACTATAAGTGGGTATGGTATATATTGTTATTATATAATTAAAGTGTATAACATGCTATGTAATATATTATATGGGGATGCATTGATTTATATGATCTGTTCTAGTAGGTAATATACTATATATGTGACATATAAATATATAGATAAAAAAATGAATGTGCATTATGAGTAGGATATATGTTATGTTTGTATGGAATTTTATACATAACTGGTATGTGCTAAGACGTTGGTTCTGTACTAGCAAAAACATATTAATTTGATTACGTAAAGTTATATAATTTAAAACCGATGAATAGTATCTTTATGTGTGATCCTATGTAAACGCGAAAATTAAGTTTATACATTTGATATGTTGGGCGTTTAGTTGTGTTTGCGTGTGAGTGGGGAACATCTTGAAAACCGTGGACACGAAACCGTACGACCAAATGATTATATTTAATATTCATTATAGATTAAATGAAATCCAGGTGTTTCGAAAATCTAATCATTTGTGCTTGCTTTTAACCATTGCTGTGCAATCAAGGTGAGTTTCACGACCCCTTTTTACTTTCTTTCCTTTTGGGGGAGAAAAACATGCAAACATATTTTATGAATGGTTTTAGTATTATTGATATCGCCTGTTACGTTAGTACAACACACAAACAGTCCTGACACTCTCGAACCGTTAGTAATGGGATTAGCGAGGTAATATCGAGTAGTACTACTGGGTCTGACAAACCCCGCCCGGGCTAGTCGCGCTAGCTTGATTGGAGGTCAAACGGGTGCATTATTGACCTAACATTTGTCACTGTCTTGCGAGACGTGACGGGGAAACACAAACATATAGGACACGCAAACAGTCAGCTTCGGTTCGAAACGCTAAGTAACATGATTATAGGCTAGCTACCTATCGATATGCTTTAATTACTAAGCCATTCGGACAGTCAAACAGTTACGAACAGTCGAACAGTTACAAACAGATGAACAGTTACAAACAGATGAACAGTTACAAACAGTCGAACAGTTACAACCATTTTATCTGTGATAAAACCTGTGAACTCACCAACTTTATGTTGACACACTTTAGCATGTTTTCTCAGGTCACAGGAACGCTTAAGCTCATGATACACGCTTAAGGACGCACTCAGGACATTCATTCATCAGTTTCATTTAGTTGCATTGAATATTTGTTTTGGCATAACATTTTCAGACTTTTAGTATTATTTACATTTCAGTTTTACGCTTCCGCACTGTTATAATTTCTTTTATATACTCTGATTTAAGTCAAACGTTTATTTTTAAACTCATATAGTGTCGTTGATATGACTGTGTCTGAGATCCTGGTATGTCACACGCCTAACGGTAAAACCCTGTTTGTGGAAATTGGGGGTGTGACACTAAGTGCACTACAACCAAGACTTAAGGTTTTGGGAGAATAGACATGTTTGACCCATGCAGTTGACCCGTTTGACCCGTTGGTGACATTATGTGTTGTAAACCATTTATACAGACATGAGCATATATCATACAAGTCATGTAAGTTCTTAGCATCTAGCATACTCAGTGTGTTCATAACAAACTAGTGTGTCATATAAAAGATCAGATCATGCATAACCTACTTATATGACCTAATACTATGAATTAGCATATACGGGTCAAAACAAATAATTTACAAAATAATCATCCATACTAACCATAACACATCCAATATGTCCAATACATACCACATTCATCAAGATGATTGATTTCTAGTCCCAAACATGATGTCCTAGTTACTAGTCAACATACAAAACCATACATGATCATCAAGTTCCATACAAACCAATTAACACATTTCATCATAATAAGCATCCTTAGTAAATACTCTAGCATGATCCTAACATCAAGAACATGTCCAATTCACAACTTATACCATCAAAATAAGTTCTAGTAGTACTAACATTACACGCAAAAGCCAAGTAAATATGTTACAGGTTGTAGATATTCGTTTTCCAGAATCTGCGTTTTCTGGCAGATTCTAGGTGTTCGGACGATACGGTCAAACACATAACCAACCAAGGATTTAGGCCAATGCCAAACTCCAGTAGGCTCTCCTATGAGTCAATTAAGTATGTGAAAAGTTGTTTAGGTTTTAAGGGCCTGGAGTTACTAGAAAAACTCAAAATGTTACAGCAGCTCTCAACCGGAGGGCTGCTGGAGTTAGCTTGCTAAATTGTGCATAACTCCCATTTGAAAATATCTACTGGGTTAATTCTTTTTCTGGAGTTCAGAGGATTCCAAGGAAAAATGTTCGACCATAGGGTTTTGGTCTTACGTTTTATGAAATGAAAATGGCGTATCAAACAAGTCAACACATACATTCTGTCCAAGAGGACAGAATTGACCCTTCTAGCCAAAACAGATAAAACACCAACTTAATCACCTCCAATTGGAGTGTGGTTACCCTTTCTGGAAACTAGACTCAGTAACAAACAATTTGGGGACTAGAAACATATTATTTGGACCTGTTATGACCTGTTTGTGGCACATACAAAATGAGACTCAGAATCTGTCAGAAAGTTTGTTTCTGACCACCCTTCACTAAAATGATCATAACTCACGTTGTACACATCCAAATTGGACAAGGTTGAAGGTTTTGAAAACTAGACTCCATGAGGAACATGTTAGAATCAACAAAACCAGTTTTTGGATTCGTCGTCATTTGGTTATGTCATGATGAAAACAGGGTATGCAATCTGCTAGAAATCAGAACGTGTACACATTTCACATGAAAGCATATACATACGCATGTTTCATACTTAGGGGCTGTTTGGTAGGATCTGAATCATTAAGTGCTGAATGGTTAAGAGGTCTGAATGGTTAAGAGGCTCTGAACCAGTAAGTGCTGAACCAAAATGTGCTGTTTGGTTGAATCTCTGAATGACTGTACAAAATGACAATTTTACCCCTCTGAATTATTTTGGGCTGAATAAAATGTATCTGTTTGGTTAGATGTCTGAATGACTGTACGTGAATATTTCAATAGGTTAACAAAATACAACATATTAAAATTCAAACTCAAAATATTTCAAATACAACATACTAATATCCAATTACAAAGTAATTCAAATATTAATCGATTGAGTTGTTTAAGACTGCTTACCTCGCGTCCATGAAGTGTCAATTCGCGTCCATGAAGTGTCAATTCATGGACACATGATTCTAGAAAACTTTTTCAACCCCTCTTGCTTCCAATTAACCCTAATCTTTTTTTGAGCCATTTTCTTCAAACAATACAAAAAGAAACAAACTTAAAAACTACCATTGATAATAAACTAGTAAACCAAAGTTTATTCAAACCATCAATATTTGAACCAATTTACAAACCAATTTACAACCTAAACCAATTTACAACCTACCATTGATAATAAACTAGCATCCATCAATATTCAAACCAATTTACAACCTAAACCATTACAACTGCCACACAAATCAATCCATCAATATTCAACCAATTTACAAACCAATTTACAACCTAAACCAATTTACAACCTACCATTGATAATAAACTAGCATCCATCAATATTCAAACCAATTTACAACCTAACCATTACAACTGCCACACAAATCAATCCATCAATATTCAAACCAATTTACAACCTAAACCAATTTACAACCTACCATTGATAATAAACTAGCATCCATCAATATTCAAACCAATTTACAACCTAAACCATTACAACTGCCACACAAATCAATCCATCAATATTCAAACCAATTTACAACCTAAACCATTACAACTGCCACACAAATCAATCCTCACTATAGTCTATGGTAAAACATAGATATAGAGATTACAGGTTGCTAAAAGAACAAGAATGCACATCCAAACATCACAATACAAGAACAAGAATGCACATCCAACCTAAACCTCACTATCCCTGCAGAGTCGTGGGCGATTCACAAGAACGAACAAGAATGCACAAGAATGAATAAGATTACAGGCTGCTAATCGATTAACAAGAATGCACATCCAAGAAATTTGAAGAAAAAAAACTTTTTCTCACCAATTTTAAGCTTCTGTAGGCGGCGGAGGCTGTGGGCGGGGATGGCGCGCGGAGATGGAGCAGGCTGTGGTCGGGGATGGCGGAGGAGGCTGTGGTGGGGGATGGCGGGCGGCGGGCGGTGCTGTGGTGGGCGGCGGGCGGTGCTGTGGTGGGCGGCGGGCGGTGCTGTGGTGGGCGATCGAAGGTGAATTGGGAGGTCGTCGGGGGAGGGGATGGCGGCGGTGCTGGGTGCCTATGGTCGGAGGTCATCGGGGGAGGGGATGGCGGCGGTCTGGCCGGCCGACTAGGGAGGTCGTCGGCGCCGGTGCTGGGGTGAGGGAGGAAGATGACCGGAGGAAGATGAAGATCGAAGATGAGGGTTTGTGAGTTGTGAGGGTATTTGTGTCTAAAGTTCATTCAGCATCATTTTACAGCTGAACCATTCAGGACTGAATGGTTCAGTTAAGAGGTGCCTTTTTTTCGAAACAAACACTCAAGGCTCTTAATGGTTCAGAGGTAGCCTCTTAATGGAATCATTAAGAGGCTACCAAACAGCCCCTTACAGATACATACATACGCAGAACATATACATACATACATATGCAGATCATATACACATACATACATACACAGAGAACATATACATACATACATATGCAGATCACATACACATACATACATACACAGAAAACATACTAGCATCATCAATTAACCCAAGGATCATCATCAAAACATCAAAAATTCAGCCCTATGAAACCCAATTTCGCAGCCTAGGGTTCGGCCCTAATGAAAAACCCACAAAAACAACAAAACTAACCTTCAATTCACGTGTATACTTGTTAAGGAAGGTCCAAATCGCGTTCTAGTGCTTGAGATTGATCAAAAACCGTGGCTAATTTGTTGCTCTAGGCTGAAAATCGCAGAAAGAGGGGATGGAGAATGCTGTTCACGGTTGCTGGGTGTTTGGGTGGGGGTTTGGGGTGTTTTATTTTAACTAATTTACAAGAATACCCCCTCTAAAACTTGTATTTTGTATTTTTATAAAATTAAGTTTTTAACTCTTTGTAATGTGTTTTTAACTTAACAATATAAACATATAAACTAATGGTAACCCTTAGATATTTTATTTTGTCAAAACACAAGACATACGAAATAACACACGCGTTTTCGCGTTACGCGATAAAATTCCCGAATAGTCTTTAAATCACGTAAACACAAAAGCATAACACAATAATCATTTAATCCACTAGATTATTATTAATTTAACTTTATTAATTATTTTAGGTCACCAACGTCAAACGACAACTAGTGTGTGCTTACGGACACGTGTATGCAAAACTTAACGGAACTAACGGAGTTTTGTAACGGAAAATTACCGGATGTCACACTTTGTACCGTAAATTTTCCCTTATATATATATATACTATGTTAATTTTAGAAGTGAATGAATAGTAGGTTTTAGAATCATGGCCCGTCCATGTACAAATCTATGATTATGGTCTGTATAAAAGTTGCTATGCATGTGGTATTATCCATTCCCTTTAAGTAGGGTTCGAGTGGCTTTGTTGTTTCCATGCTTGGTGGTCCATGTTTTGCTATGAGAGAAGGGAAGGGGACGGGTGGAAAGAGTGGCCCTTTGGCTTCCCATTTCTGGCCTAACCATGCCTCGGGTTACTCGTCGGAGCTCTGCCTGTCGTCGTCGCCGCCCTGTATTTTTTATCGCTAGCCCTAGGTGGCGAATTTTATTGTTGTGATTGGCAATGTGGTGGTCGCTAGTCGGATCTGGGTTCGTATGCATAATAGCCACAATACCCTTGAAGGTGATGATCTATTTATTGTTGGTGATTCCTAGACCATCACCACCAGGTCAGCATGCATGGCTATCAGTCCGCCTTTCATTTGGGAACCCTAGGCGACACTGCTATTGCTAAGGGTGGCAATATGGTGGTTGTTGCTCTTCCTATTTTTCAAAACCCTTTTTTCATATCCCCAAGTCCGGTCATGGTTGCCTGACTTGAGTTGGTGGGGATGGTTTGGCTATCATTGGTGATCTAATTGTTGTAGCTATTTTTTGGGTTGATTCAAGGTTGTTCTGTGTATTCCTTCCCTTTTGTGGTATTGGTGACTGCTTCATTAGGCCGATGGTGACGGATATTAGATCATCTGAGGCATTACTATGTTTGTGAGGAGGTTGCTGACCGCCTTTGTTTTTTGAAAGATCTTAATTATCGTCTAATCAGGTTTTGTTGGTTGGGCTTTATTGTGTGGCTCTAATGACCTAAATGCAAGAAATAAAGTTGAAACATGTGTAGGTTGGCATGATGGATGTAACACCCAGCCCTTCACACCACCAATATTACCCGTTTTGCCCACGAGGAGCTCACAGATTGCTTTTGGTTGCCCGGGTGAAAACTTCCCAGGGAGGTCACCCATCCCTGGATTGCTGGCACCTGAGCACGCTTAACTATGGAGTTCTCCTCCCATCCACAGCCAATACGCCCAAAACGCGTTGGTGATATATAGGCAAGACACTACTTATGAACCAGGAATCTCTCATGTCCACGGCCGACGTGAGATTTATGTAGGGTGTGGCACAATAGATTTCGAGGTGATGGGTTTTTATCCGCAACCCTCCGCAGCCATGATGCCCTAATTTAATTTATGCTCTTGGGCGTAACAATGTATAATATAAGCCCTCCCACGTTTGTTTTTAACATACAATATAATTTATACGTTGGGAGCTGTGATGATAGTGTTAAATTGTAAAATGTTATAATCATTGGATTACGTGCGTTTATTTGTGATTTGGTTTAATCCGTTTACTACGTGTGCGCGCAGGGAAACAACCCTAGTTTTCTTAATTATATATGATAACAAAATGCTTTGAAATGTATTGTAGTTTACTCTTAGTGAAGCTAATGGTGCAAGAGGCTTATGTAGTAAACCAACCCAACAAGTAAGCTCCACGTGTAACATGTTGGTTGCAATAAACTTAAAATAGACCCGCAAGTGTATGAAACTAGGATATTTTCTAATTAGAATAATTATAAGGTGCGAGATGGTTTTTAAGTTAAGTTTTGATTAATATGTGTTTTTAGGTGTTCCTATAGTTGATATAGTTGAGATAGTAGAGCTATCCGGTGATGACTTGGCGTGTGATAGGGTGAGCATACAAAACTGATAACTGAAAAAAACCAAAACCGAACCTAAAATAATCGAAACCGAAATAAACCGATCAGTTGCAGTTAAGATGGGAACCGAACCATTCGATTTCGATTTCTGTTTTCCCTTATTTCATAACCGAAATAACCAAATCAAACCGATAACGATATATTCATTATTTTTCATATGTTTTCCATGCATTTTCATGTAATTGAACATATTTTCATATATTTTTCAAATTTTTATATATGTTTGGAACATGTTCAAAACATTTCAAAACAACAAAATTGAGCTCCATAACCAAAATTATAACATCAAAACTAACAAACCGAAAATAACCGAAACCAAACTAAAATAAACAAAAAATTAAACCGATAACCGAACTGACGCTCGGTTTCGGTTTTGGTTGCTTGAATATCAATAATCGAACCATCGGTTTCGGCTTTGATGGAGCATAAAAATCGGACCGAACCAAGTGTGATATGGACACTTCTGCTAGTTAAGATAACAGAAGAGGTGTAAAACGTTGATTCCGTTATTTGGGTATGTGGAATATTATTACTTCTGGGACTTCCACTACTTGAGATAGCGGAAATGTCTACTCATAGGCTCACGAGAAAGACTATTGTAGGAGTCGTGTTAAGATGTGATTATTTACCTCCAAACTCGGTCAAAAAATCAAGTCAAATCATTTTCTTTTTAACAAAATTTGGATATTTAAAAAATTTAAAAACCCAACTTCACGCATTCATATCTTACTCGCGTTACCTTCCATTCTGTCACCATGTGTTTGGTGGCGTAGATGTGTCATAATACAACGTTAACTCGTAAAACAATATCTGTAACAATCTCGTTTAAGTGTGGTTATTTACCTTCAAAATGATAAAAAATCAATTTAATCAATTTTTTTAACAAAATCCACTGTTTTAAAAACTCAAATACCAAACTTCACGCATTCATATCTTACTCGTGTTAACTTCTGTTTAGTCATCGTTTGTTTGGTGGCGTAAATGTGTCATACTACAACGTTAACTTGTAAAACAATAATTGTAACAAATGCGTTTAGGCATAGTTATGTACCTCCAAACTTGATAAGAAAAATCAATTAAATCAATTTTTTCAACAAAATCCAGAGTTTAAAAAACTCAAATACCCAACTTTATGCGTTCATATCTTACTCGTCTTACCTCCGATTCAGTTACTGTTTGTTCGGTAACGTAGATGTCTCATAGTCCAATGTTAACATGTAAAATAATAACTGTAACAATTGCATTTAGGTAAGGATATTTACCTTAAACTCGGTCAAAAAAATCAATCTAATCAATTTTTTAACACAATCAATAGTTTTTAAAAACTCAAATACCCAACTTCACACGTCCATATCCTACTCCTGTTACTTCCGATTTAGTCAATGTTTATTTGATAACATAGATGTGTCATAATGCAATGTTAAGTTGTAAAATAATACTCATAACAATTGCGTTTAGGTAAGGATATTTACCTTTAATTGGTCAAAAAATCAATTCAACAATTTTTTTAAAACAATCGGTAGTTTTAAAAATCCAAATTCCCACCTTCATGCGCCCATATCTTACTCGTGTTACATCTGATTTTGTCGCTGTTTGTTTGGTGATGTAACGTGTCATAATACAATGGTAAAGCGTGAAACAATAACACACACACACACATATGTGTGTGTGTAAATTTTGGCTTTCTTAGAAGTCTGGATCTTGGCGGTCGCCCCTAAGTATAATAATTATATTTTTCTTGTAAAAGCCACCTCCTTAAAAGAAGAAAAATAGAAAATTATATAAAGTATAATAATTTATTTTTCTTGTAAAAGCCACCTCCTTAAAAGAAGAAAAATAGAAAACGTATATAAATAAAGGAAAGAGTTTAAATAGAAAAAAATAACAATTTAAAAAGTGTAAGTAGGAATATCATATTAATCTTTTTAAGAAATGGTTGAGAACAAATTGTAAGAAATAAGATTTATCAGATGAGTATTTTAGTCATAGATACTTTAGTTGACTTTTTTAAGTTCTCTTATTATTTTTTATAAGAACTAGACTATAAAAACAAATATTTTTTAATCTTTATAACAACTACAGTATCATTATATAAAAAAATAACAGTCTTTTTGTATTTTTATTTAATATATAATTTGTTTGTAATTGTATCTTTAGGGCAGGCATTGTAATTTTTTTGTTAGTTTATGTGTGTTTCTAAATACTAGTGTGTTTTTCTAAAATGTTAAATTTTAATAAAAACTTAATGGTGTAAATAACACTATTGTGTAATTCTAGTATGTAAACATAATAATAAATTAACAATAAATTAATCTAATACATTAAAAATAGTGACAAAATAAAACATATCGATATAAAACGTAAAACACAATGATAAAATATCTTATTATGTTTAACACAATAAGTTTTGAAAACACATTGATGAAATAATATCACTGTGTACATCTAATTATAATATACAATGATAAGATAACAGTAAGTTTATATAATAAATAAAAAACAATAACAAAAAGAATATAACGATTTAAATATAAAACAATAATTAATACATATAATAAATGAAAAAAAAAAATATTTGACATAACAAACTGATATTTGATACAATGATATGAGGTATTATACATTAATATACTTATTTGTGTTCAAAACTAACCAACTTGTTTTAAAAAAATGATTTAAGTTGAAAATTAATAATAAAAGGAAATTAAATATACTCATGATGGCGAAGGACTAGAAATGGTAAATACAATGAAACATGAATTAATTAAAGTCGAATCAAAACCCATCAATCATAAAATAAAGAGATGCGTATTTGTTATACGTTTTTAACAAAAAAGGATGGGAGAATAAGATAAATATTTTTAATAAAAAGGAGAGGATAAATATGCAAACGGGTTAAGGAAGGAATCAAAGTATGAGTTTAGAAGGAAGGTATTGAGATTTATTATTCAATGATTAGTTCCTTTCTTGAAACTAAATATATTCTTTTTCCATTCATTTTTAATGGTGCATAGGTGCAAACATTATAAGTATGTTGGTAATTCTCATGGTATTCAACTTTTCCATCAATCTCAAAAGGAAATTTCATGGCTAATCACTTTTGTCAGCCTCGGTCGTCAATCCAACTTGATCACTTTAGTCATGATCATCCGCTCAACCTTATGCATTTGCAGCAACCGAATCACAAAAATAAAGATGATGACGATGAAGACGAAGAAGACGAAGAAGACGAAGAAGTTGAAGATAACTTTGTGGAGGAAGACCATCATGGTGGCCAATGCAATATGTGTAAGGAACAGATCTGGTCATTTCATGTGTGTTACTACAACTGTAAGTCTTGTGGCTACTCATTGCATAAATTTTGTGCAGAACTACCCGACCCCGAACAAAATCACCCATCACATCCTACCCACAATCTAACACTTATATTACCAAATGCTTTTGAATTTGTGTGTTTGGTCTGTCAACTTAAGAGGAGGAATGTCTATATTATAAATGTGATGTATGTTATGACAGAATGGACATAACATGTGCTACTACGTTGGTACAAAAGATAAACCACCTAGTCACCCTCACCAACTAGAAAGGGTGTTTGGGTCCATAATATCCAGGTGTGTAGCTTGTGGCAATAACATGAAGGGGATTTCTTTCAGTGTACCACTTGTTCTACGTTTCGGATCCACATAGATTGCGTTTTGTTGCCTACTAAGCTACTAATACAAAATCATACTAAAGGAACTTTCACTCATTTTCATCCACTTACCCTTGCCTATTCATTTCCCTATTTGGAAAGGAAATCCAAATTCTTTCCCTTTTGTAGACTTTGTGACAACAAGTTTATTTCTCATTTATGGATTTACAAATGCGATAAATGTCGTTATTACGTGCATGTTGATTGTGCCACTTCAAAGAAAGAGCCATTCATGTCCATTTTCCAACTTGCAAGTAAGCATTCGCTTCTTCTTTTTATTTTAGTAGTTTAAATTATCGTAATCTAATTTCAAGTATATCATTCATCAGGCCTTGGCAAACCTTATAAAAATTTTAAAGATAATGAACATCCGAATCTACTCTACCTTCCATTTAATGATGAAGGTGACAACCTTTTGAAGCGCCACATTACTAATCAAAAGGAGTTTACTCATGAACAACATGATGGTGAAATGCTCAATCATTTTAGTCATCAACACCCGCTCGTCCTTTTCAACGAACAAAATTCAGTTGGTAAAAAAACGGTTTCCCTGCATGACCCCATGAAAAGAATTCAACTATTATGTAATGGATGTGTGAAACCAATCACAACAACGCCGTTTTACATGTGTTGTCATTATTATGATGGGCAATGTTGTTTTGTTCTTCATGAGTGGTGCACCAAGCTACCACTAGAAGTACAAGATTATGTAGGTCATCCTAAGCATACTCTTTTTCTTTTACCGAAAATGCCTAGTAAGTTCTTTGGTGTGTTTGTATGTGCCATTTGCCAGTTACTGTCCAATGGTTTTGCTTATGGATGCACAACGTGTGAATTTTATGTTGATATCAATTGTGCATTCATACCAGAAGAAATCACACATGACGCGCATCCAGATCATCTCCTCTCAAAGACAAATTCTTCAACTAAACTATCAGAAAGGTATTGCAGTGCGTGTGACTATTGGATGGACACAACTTTGGGGTTTCATTGTCCCTCTTGTGAATTCTACATTCATATAGAGTGTGCTTTCTTATTGCCTAAAGAGATTAAGCACAAGTGTGATAAACATCCTTTGAGCTTAAGATACACTCCAGCGGAGAACCATATTAACGAATACTTTGTGAGATATGTGAGGATGAATTTAGCCCTTGGGAGTGGTTCTATCATTGCACTACATGTGACCAATCTATGCATGCTGCTTGTGCACCCTTAATACTTCAGTGCGAGCAAGCTACATATAAAGATTATGATAGATGTGTTTACAAGTATCTCAATATCAAATTTGGAGGAACACTTGAAATAAAAGGCCACTCGCATCGCTTGACCTTTGTTCAAGGGCTTGAGAGCGATGGTGCGTGCTTTAAGTGTGGCATCTCATTGCAGTACAAGTTGATCTTTAGGTGCTTAGAGTGTGAGTTTGCATTTCATTATGAGTGTGCTTCTTCATTTGTTAGTTGATATTGTTCATTAGCTTAATACTTTGGTGTAGCCATACACTAGTGTAAATTTATTGTGTGTCTAGTAAAAAGGTTGTCTCTTGAGTAACATAAATAATCAAATCAATAGCGATATACTTATGTCATACATCTAGTTGTGGTACAATTTATTAAAAGATCTACTCAGGAATGTTCGAGCCCTTTGTATCGAATTTTTTCATCCATTTCTTTTGAGACGAGGTAAGATGAGATATTGTTGTATGAGATAGCAGGTTGGTATGAGATGAGGGGTTTTTTTATGATGATTCTGTGGACGGAAGCTCAGCAGGAAGTACAGAGGCAGTGCTCGTTAAGGCGTTTAGCACAAGAAATGCAAGTATAGGAGAAAGATCCAAAGTCACTCCGAGAGGTGGAATAAGTGAATAACCCCACGAAAGATGTTTAAGTAGGGGTCACATAAAGTACTATTGAAAGATAGCCTAACAATTTTTATTTAGGAATCTAACATATTGTAGTTTAATGATTAAATCAATCAATAGTGTTTGATAAACAAAATTCAATGATGAATGATAATGTATGTTTCTAGAACATACATGAGGGGATTCACAACGACTAGAGGTGAGTTAGAAACCAGGTGGGAACTAGCCTCACAACCAACAATGTATTATCGATGTTCAAGAAATTCAAAACACCATTAGATACCACAAGCGCTGCCACTGAATCGATTAATCCATTAATCCAAGCAAGTCACAAGGCCCCGACTCTTCCGGTTGACTTGAACCTCCCGTAGTCTTATGATGAGAGTGTCTCTTTACTTAAACATTAGGAACATCTTCAATTGACAGTACGTTTTGAGTCGATTATGTCTCCGTAATGACCTCGTCGGGATAACCAATTTGACTAAACGTAAAGTTTGTAAAAGCCTCATCGAGATGCAAACTTTGGCCGAACGAACCATCCCAATGACCCGACATTTCCGGGTGGAATGGGTTTTTAAAAAAATTAAGAAAGAAAGGAGAGAAAATAAATTGAATTATGATGATTTTTTTATAAAATGTGAGGTAGTACTTATAGGGTAAAATATAAATTTTAAAAAATATATATATTTTTTAAATTAATAAAGCCCAATGGCTCTTTTCACACACCCCAAGATCCAAAAAACTCCTTTCCCCGCTACCATGCTCGTGTCATCTGGCTCGCGACCCAGCCGCACCTGCATGTTATGGTCTGTGCAACCAGGTGGCTCGCGACTCGACAACACATAGTCTGATTGACATGCGACAAACCTATTTCCTGTTATTATATATAGAAGATTTACACAACTAACTTACTAATTAAAATTATAAAAAAACCAAGTTGAATATGGTAAGGACTCTAACATAGGTTCGTGGAGTCCGACCCATCATAGGCTCGATGGGTATTTGGCAGAGGCCCCCCATGAGCTTAGGGCGAGCCGAAACTAACCGGGTCTAACAACATATAGAATCACTCTAAACAGGTTCAAAACCAAAAAGGGTGTTTAGTATTGTTTTAATTTGATCACTAACTCTAATGGCAACGGGGCCGAGCATTGAATCAACTCATGCGCCAACAACAACTTTGTTAAACATACTTTACAATTTGCAACACGATGTAAAGTAAAGTACAAGAGTTTAAGCAGGATGTATTATTTTGAAGCACAACTCTTTAAACTAGGCTACCAAAACAACTATTAATGCATGATACACTTCTCATAATCGACTTCTCTTTTATCTTTTCAAACTTAAATGTCCTAACTCCTGTTTTTTTAAATTTTAGGCACACCGTAGGAAATTTGGAGAAAATCGAACCTAACTGTCATGGTTTGGGCTAACCGTGACGGTTTGAAGCCTAAAGGTCACTATTCGGCCTAATCGTGATGGTTTAAGCTTCAGAGAATTTTCTGCACCTCGGGATTGGGTTAATTATTGGAAGTGAGTTTTATGGTTTTGGGAGTGAATTCGATGGAATGAATTTTCCCAATAACTGTGCATATTAGTTCGATTATAGGGAGAAAAAATAGGGATTTAACATTAATTAAGAATAAATTATGTATAAAATTACTTAAATACCCTTTGAATATAATAAATCTGAATAATTAAAAAAAAATTTGATTGGATGAATTTGGTTTTCATAATTTTCTCAAAATATGTTGGTTTCTTAGGATCTCTCATCTATATATATATACATACATACATATATATATATATATATGCATATATATATATAGAGAGAGAGGAAAGTTCCCCTAAGAAATATATATTCCCTAAGAAATCTAAGAAACATTTTCAGCCACTAATTACATGTTAATGACATTCTTAGTAATTAAATCAAACATAGGAATAAAAGGACATTATGGTAATTTGACAATATAAAATAGAAAAACACAAATATACGGTTTCGAAACCATCTTCTGTCTATTCCTCTCCTGCATCGTCATTCTACAATCCAAATCAAGTAAGTTCTTCAAATCATTTGTGAAATCCATAAATTATAGAAGTTATAGTACTGATTCTATGATTTTTTGTTAAAAAACAGAATCAAAACGACCTAAAATGAAGAAGAAATCGATGATTCATAGCGGCGGTAAGTGTCTTGAATTCAATTACAAATTCGATTAATATGTGTAGTGAATACTAAATTTCAAACCGAGGTTCATATATGTACTGCATTCTAAACTTGATTTGTTGCATTTTGTTTATATAAGATTATTAGGTTAGTTACAAAGTCTATTTTCATATATGTACTGTATTCTACAACTTGCTTAATGTAGTATTTTCAAACGAAATCAAATGGATATGTTGTGATATTCATATATGTACTGCATTTATCCTTCATTATAACATTAAAATATATTGAAATTGGGTTATTATGTTTCCAAATCGATGCATCTATCATCAATGTACTGCATTATAATTTCAAATGGATTTAATATATGTACTGTATTCTAAACTTGATTTGTGTGACAACCCGGAAAAATTCATGATTTATTTCATGTAAGTATTTATATGATTTTTATATTTTATTATTATTATTATTATTTGATAATAATATTGAAAATAAAAATAATAATAATAATAATAATATTGATAGTAATAATATAATAATGTTGTAATTAATAAAAATAATTTATAAAAGTTTATTTAACTTTTAAATATTTAAAACTTAAAATGAGAAGTTAAGGGGGTGATTTTGTAATTCATAAAACTTGTTTTAAAAACTTTGAGCATAAAATAATAAGTCTAGTAAACCTCAGGGACCAAATGTGTAACTTTTACCCAAACCCCCTCCCGTTGACCCTGTGCTCCGGCCGGTCTCCGGCTACCTCCGGCGACCCCCAAACGATCAGTTTTAATCTATTTTAGTCAAATCAAACCATCCCGACACCATATAGTGCATGAATCGAACTCGGGGACCACTGTAATTTGAATATTAAAGTCGGTTAAATGGGATTCCCACTCTCGACCGAAAGTCGGCCGACCCACTCACCAAAATCGCACTAAAACCGCAATAACAACTAAATTAATCACGCATTATCGAACTTTAGAGCATTTAAAAACTTCGTTCGAGTTCCATTTCTCCTAAAACAGACACAAATCCATGATTTGTGCACCTCACTGCCGCGACCTGTTGCTTCGTGGTGATCTTCCTCAATTCAAACGTGATAAGGTAATTAAGAACATCTATCAACTCGTTTTCACATGGGGATCAAAAGCCCCATGGATCTGATCATTAACAATATCAATTTGATGTTCAATTTGGCTTGGATTCGAGTTAGGGTTCATAGCAAATTGGGGGAATTTGGTTAATTGAGTTTAAATGATTTGGAAACCAAGAACCATCGCGGCTGTATGCCTTGGTTCACTGGTTCCCGGTCCAATTGCCATCCTAGGGGTCACGGTTTCGAACCCTGTCCCCAACATTTATTTTTTTGAAGCCTTTTTGAGCCTTTTAAAAATATAGAAAAATTACTAAAAATTATAAAAATAATTTTTATAAACTTTGTTAATTTTATAAGTTATCTAATTATTTTCTGGAAATTTATTTCTTTAAATACCTTACTTATTATTTATTTATATGATTATTACAAATGTTATAAATGGTTACTTTATGAAAATGGATTTTTAAATAATAATTTAAATCATCAAGTTATTAATGGAGATTATATTATATTAATTATGGATTTATTATGATAAATGAAGGAATTATATTTAATAAATTTCACAAATTATTTACAAATACGAATATTATCATTATAATTATGATCATGCCATTATTATTATTAATATCAATATTGGTAATATTATTAATGCATAGGGTTGTTAGTATATCAAATCGTGTACGTCAAACCGAACCGACCCGAATCCGACCAAATGTAATTATTCGCGTTGAGCACATTTTAAAAACTTAATTACAATTAATAATAGGTGTTGATCGTGTTTGGTCGTGCATTATTCGTTGAAGCTTCCGTTCATTTTATTACATTAATTCAAGGTGAGTTTACAGCCCCACTTTTTATTTATATACTCTTTTGGGGGAGAGAAACATGCTGTTTTCATAAACGTTACATTACATTGGATTTTTGTAATACTGCATATACTTGATACTATGGTGTATACTTGCCCAACGGACCGTTAATATGGACTTAGCGAGGTAATTGTCAGTAGTACTACTGGGATTGACATACCCCACCTGGGCTAGTCGCGCTAGCACAACGTTCGTCAAACGGGTGAACGGTTAGCCTAATTACAAGTGTTGTGGTGTGATCCACATCCGGGCCTGGTTTATTATTTGATTGCATGTCAGCTCGGTCGCGCCTTCATACACATAGTGATCATTATGGACTAGCTACCCATTATAGCTTTAATTACAAATCCGGGAATTTCATTATACTTGACGGATTAATAAATCCGGGAATTTTATTATACTTGACGGATTAATAAATCCGGAATTTCATTATACTTGACGGATTAATAAATCCGGGAATTTCATTATACTTGACGGATTAATAAATCCGGGGATTTCATTATACTTATCGGATTAATAAATCCGGGGATTTCATTATACTTATCGGATTAATAAATCCGGGGATTTCATTATACTTATCGGATTAATAAATCCGGGGATTTCATTATACTTATCGGATTAATAAATCCGGGGATTTCATTATACTTATCGGATTAATAAATCCGGGGATTTCATTATATTTATCGGATTACTAAATCCGGGAAATTACATACTTGACGGATTACATAATCCGGGAATTACATACTTGACGGATTACATAATCCGGGAACCTCATTACTGATAATTACTGTTTCTGATATACCTGTGAACTCACCAGTCTTGTACTGAGATTTTGCATGTTTTCTCTCAGGACATTGATGTGGCACGTCTAGGAGCACAGCATCCACTGCATGTCATTCCGCGTTCACCACAAACTGTTTTCAAGATTTTATTCGCATTTACTTTTTATAAATTGGATTGGACGCGTGTTTGCGTGTTCCAAAACTATTGTTAAATGTTTTCCTGTTTTCGCTTCCGCACTACTTAAATATATTTGGTCTGTTTCATTTAAAATTAAGCAACTTATATGATTTGTAATTATCGAGTCGTTTGGTGTAACTGATGCTTATCTGAGATCCTGGTTATGTCACACGCCTGACGGTAAATGTAACGCCCCGAAATTCCCCGAAACGAGCCATTTAATAATAATGGGCTTTCAAGGGTTAATTTAAGAAATAAAGGGGTAAACTAGTGGGCTATGGATCAAATTAACTTTAATGGGCTAGACTTGATGGGTTTAAGGGCCCTAATCAGCCCTTAAACATGCATGAGCAGCTCCATCTTCCACCATTTCAACCCTAGCCACCAAATTCGTAGAGAGAGAAAGTAGAGAGAGAAAGTGAAGAAATTCAAGATTTGGAGCTTGAAGGTTTGAAGGATTGAAGTTCTGGTGGATTGGAGCATCAAAACACAAGAAAAGAGCAACAAAACGAGGTAAGAATCAGCCTCTAGGGCCTTCTGTAGATCAAACCCGGACTCTAGGGTTTTGGGGTTTTGAAAAGTTAAAAAAAAACACATAAAGGTCGAATTTTTACGTATGAAAAACGTGTAAAAAGCTTAGATTTGGTTTCATGGAAGGTAAACCAAGGATTTGGACGTAAAAAGTTAAGATTTTGGGTTAAAAATGGGTTGGATCTGAGTTTCTAACCAAGGATTCGGACGTAAAAAGTTAAGATTTTGGGTTAAAAATGGGCTGGATCTGAGTTTCTGCTCATCCAGCGAAACTGGGCCCCGATCCAGCGAAATTAAGCATTCAACCAGCGAAACTGTGAACTCATTCAGCGAGACTAGGAGAAATTCCAGCGAAACTACAGTTTCGCTCAGGCGAAACTACAGTTTCGCCGGTAATCTCGCTAAGACCCAGACTGACCTATAAACTCTGCGAGACTAGGGAATTCCAAGGAAATTTAGGCGCTCAAGGCAGCGAATCTGCCTAGCGAAACTAGCAGAAGTGCTGCCCAGCGAAACTGGCAGCGAAACTGCAGTTTCGCTGTAGCGAAACTATAGGCGAAACTATGAAGAAAATGACGTTTTTGCATGTTAACTTTCGTGCAGCTAGAGCATTCAGGCTATAGCCTAAGTGACTTAGAAATTTAAGCTACTTGGACGAGTTCAGGTGAGTTCTAGATCCCCTATTTTATACATGCTTTAAATGTTTTGGGGCGGTATGCATACTAATATATATACTTTTTATGACCAGTTCTTTTAGAGTAAAGTTTTACTTACTATCTTATATGGGGAACAGGATTTTCTAACGAATTGATAACGCGTTTTTCCTTATTGAGATATAACCTTGTAGTGATGGATTGTCTTCGAGATGTGTTGTGTTATATTATATATATATAACTTAAATAAGAAAGTGAAACGTAAAGAAAGGTTATGTGGCCCATAACGTGTACCTGGATAAAGTAAAGTCTTGCAAGTAAAGTCCTGCAGGCAAGGGATAAAGTAAAGACTTGCAAGCAATGGCTAACGGAGGGTTGCATTCGTTGTGCCCTCACCCGGATAGAGTAATGCTCGAACAGGCAGGTCTGTAAGCCCTGAAGTGGCATGACAATAATGGCCTGATCGAGTACGACTGTAAGTCCTTAATTGGCGTGTTGGTAAAGTCCTAGGCGAGCCTAGGCATCGATTGTGACAGAGAATTGGATAAAGAAGAGTAATAAATAACGAGAAATGAAAAGTAATGATAAAGTATCGATAAAGTGATAGCTGTATGTATTGATGCTTGATAGACGAGAACTATTTTCAACTGCTAAAGCTAAAACCTTTACAAAAGTTATTAACAAAGAAAACCTAGATTTCACTCAGCGAAGCTGACTTTTGTATGCATATCAGTTGACAGGTAAGAGTTAGAGCGATGGAATAGAGGCATGGACTGAAGCTTCTTGGCACTAGAAGACTTGCATCCCTGATGAAGAAAAGATCAAGAGGACTTTACATAGATTTTAAGAATTAAAGACAATGTTTATATTTCATTTGTAATGGATTGAAATTTACAGTATTTTCCGCTGCAATATATATTTATACATATGAGTAAATGACTATTTTAAATCGATGTTTTGCTGTGAATGATCAACTGTGAGGTCCCCCTGAGAAAGGTGGGCCTTACAAGTTGGTATCAGAGCCAATGTTTAAGAGATTTGGGAAAATTATTTTATAAACCTAAACTTAAACAGAGAATGGGACCAAGTGTCAAGGATGCCAGTCCAAGAAGCCCCATGCCAAGAGGTAACAAAATATGCTATAGGTATTATTCTAGTGGATAGTGCCCTCTTATTTAAGTTAGAGCCGAGGTAGAGTAGGATAATGTTATCTGTGATGCCTATCTGAATTTATGTGACTTATACGTGCATAGACTAGGTATAGTAGGTTCTGGTGTTGGTGTGGTTCAGGATAGGAAAGTTTATGGCACGAGAAGTTCTGTAAGTAGTTAATCACAACTGGCCACTGTTATTAAAAATTTACAAAACTTGTCGTGAACTGAACTTGCCTTGAAAGACCATATTAACATTCTGAATCTTATAGGAAGTAGAAAGAATGGCGCCAAAGAGAGAAGTTCCAACAATGGTCACCCGGAGAAGCACTAGGGGAAGGCCCCCGACTAGGGCAAAGGAAACTGCAAGTGCAACTGTTAAGCCAACAAAAGGGTCAACCAGGAAGCCGGTTGAGAAACCAGTTAAGGAGGAGGAGGTTGAGTTAGAAATGGGAGCCGAGGGGCTCACTACTGACCAGGCAAAACTGAAGGAGACAGTGAAGGAAGCTATTGCCCAAGAGGTGCACCAGGTCCTCTCTGGAGTGATGCCCGCTCTGCTTGCGGAATTTGTGGAGCAGGTTAAGGGCGACAGTAAGAAGAGTACAGCTTCCGAGAAGGTGGATAAGAAGAGAGCGGTCAAGACTGAGGAGTTGAGCGACGAGGGAGATCGTCTGGGTAACCATGACGGTCCCGAGGTGGAAGAGAGGGCGAAGGGGTGCAGCTACGGGGATTTTAGAGGTGTAAGCCCCCGACGTTCAATGGTACTGGTAACGCTGCCACCGCCCAACGTTGGATCAGGGAAATGGAGGCTGTACTGAAGATCAGTGAGTGCCGTGAAAACCAAAAGGTGAAGTTTGCTTCCCATTCCCTTTTGGATCCAGCGTTGTGTTGGTGGGATAACATTGTTGAGTCTTACGGAGAGGAGGCCATTGAGAGGAGAAGTGGTCGGAGATGAAGAGGTTGGTGATAGAGGAGTACTGCCCGGAAAGAGAGCTTGACAAGATTGAGCAAGAGTTCGTGAGTTTGGAGGCTGGAAATATGACTCACCAGGAGTACACTACAAAATTCAATGAAATGGCACGTCTGGTGCCTGACTTGGTGACTCCCGAATCCAAGAGAATCAAAAGGTACATACAAGGGTTGCCTCTGGACATTCGTAGGGACATGGTCACGGCCCGACCTGGTACTTTTAGATCAGCGGTGGACCTCAGTGGAAGGTTGTACGATCATCGTAGGCCGGTGATAGTGGGTGAGACGAAGAAGGCTTGGAATAACAATGGGAAGAGATATGGAAGTGGTGGCCACCAACCGAGGAACAAGAAAGCAAGGGTGGATGCAAAACAGATGGTTGTGAAGGGGGTCGAGGAAGTTAAGAACTATGGAAGTGTGGGAGGAGGCATCCCGGAGAGTGCCGATTGGGTAGCCATGGGTGCTACCGGTGTGGGAAAACAGGTCACATGGCTAGGGAGTGCCCGGAAGTGAACGAGTGCTTTAACTGCCATGAGTCGGGGCACTACAGCAGGGATTGCAAGAAAGCCAAGCCGGGAAGCTCGGGCACGAGCAGAGGTGATGACAAGGGGGATGATGGAAAGCCCAAGGTCAAGGCGAGGGCTTTCACCATGAACAAGAAGGAAGCAAGGAAGGACCCGGACGTAGTGTCAGGTACGTTCCTTGTCAATGATGTTTGCGCCTCCATATTATTTGATAGTGGTGCCAGTAAGAGTTTCGTATCTGTATCCTTCTGTGCTACACTAGATGTCCAAACTAAGGAAATAGATGATGCCTTCGAAGTAGAAACAGCCGATGGTAAGTCCATTAGAATAGTCAGGATGATAGAGGATTGCCACATTAAATTAGGAGGCCATTGCTTTCCCGCACGATTGTTTGTTATGCCCTTAGGAGGTTTTGATGTCGTACTAGGGATGGATTGGCTAGCTGCCCACGATGCTAACATAGTATGCCAACAGAAGATGATCCGATTAACGGCTCCAGATGGTAGTTCGGTTACGATCTACGGTGATAACGATTGTAAGGTTCCAAGGATCATTTCCATGATCAAGACGGAGAAATGTATGAGGCGGGGGTGCGGAGCTTATCTAGCGTATGTCAAGGATGTTAAAGATAAAGCGAAAGAGTTGTTCGATGTACCAGTAGTGCGAGACTTTCCTGACGTATTCCGGAGGATCTGCCCGGAGTACCACCGGATAGAGAGATAGAGTTTCAGATTGACTTGTTGTCAGGAGCCCAACCCATTGCCAAGCACCCTACCGCCTAGCTCCCTCCGAGATAAAGGAGCTCATGTCACAACTGCAAGAACTCCTTGACAAAGGATTCATTAGGCCCAGCATTTCTCCATGGGGCGCTCCCGTGCTCCCGTGCTGTTTGTGAAGAAGAAGGATGGCAGCATGAGGATGTGCATAGATTACAGGGAGTTGAATAAGCTGACCGTGAAGAATCGGTACCCTCTACCCCGGATAGATGATCTGTTTGATCAGTTGCAAGGGGCAAGTTGGTTCTCCCGAACAGATCTCTGATCCGGTTATCACCAACTGAAGGTAAGGGAGCAAGATATCCAAAGACGGCCTTCCGAACGCGCTATGGCCACTATGAGTTCCTGGTCATGTCTTTCGGGCTAACCAATGCTCCTGCGGCATTCATGGACTTAATGAATCACGTGTGTCGCCTGATGTTGGACAGATCAGTGATAGTCTTTATTGACGACATTTTGATATACTCAAAGAATGAGGGAGACCACGCTTGTCATATCAAGGAGGTGTTAGAAACTTTACGAAGGGAGAAACTATATGCGAAGTTTTCTAAATGTGCCTTATGGCTACGAGAGGTGCAGTTTTTAGGGCACATTATAAATTCTGAGGGAGTTATGGTTGATCTAGCAAAAGTGGAGGCAGTTACGCAATGGAATTCCCCGAAGACGCCATCCGAAATCCGTAGTTTCTTGGGATTGGCTGGCTATTATAGAAGGTTCATCAAAGATTTCTCGAAGATAGCTTCCCTATTAATAAGGTTAACGAGGAAGAACATGGTGTTCGACTGGGGAAAGGAACAGGAAGATGCGTTTCAGGAATTGAAGGATAGATTAACCAAAGCTCCGATACTAACCCTACCGGAGGGAGATGAAGACCTAACGGTATACTCCGATGCTTCTTACTGCGAGTTAGGCTGTGTGTTGATGCAAAGAGGAAAGATTATAGCCTACGCCTCCAGACAGCTAAAGGACACGGAGGTTAACTACCCAGTTCACGATTTGGAACTTGCCGCAGTAGTGTTCGCGTTGAAGATCTGGAGACACTATTTGTATGGAACTAAGTGCGCCATATTTACCGACCACAAAAGTCTGAAAAATTTCTTTGAGCAAAAGGACCTAAATATGAGACAGAGGAGGTGGTTGGAGTTGATAAAGGATTACGACTGTGAAATCCATTATCACCCAGGTAAGGCGAATGTGGTAGCCGATGCCCTGAGCCGAAAGGAAGGATATGAACCGATCCGGGTTGAGGCATGCCAACTAGTAATGACCCCATACGTTATGAGGATGATAAGCCAAGCTCAAATGGACGCTTTAAAAGAGCAGCAAATCAACAAGGAAAGGATGGTGGGAAAGGTAGATGAATTGGTAGAGAACACCTTGGGTGTTAAGACCTTCCATGGCAGGATATGGGTTCCGAAGCATGGAGACTTACGGGAAAAGATTATGGATGAAGCGCACAAGACTCGCTACTCAATACATCCAGGCACAAATAAGATGTACCACGATTTGAAGAAAGATTATTGGTGGCCTAGGATGAAGAGAGATGTGGTTGCGTATGTAAATAAATGTCTTACGTGCCTACAGGTGAAGGCTGAGCACCAAAGACCTTATGGTTATGTTCAGCCGTTAGAAGTGCCAGAGTGGAAGTGGGAACATGTTACCATGGACTTTATCACCAAACTACCCCGCACGACGAGAGGCCGTGACGCGATATGGGTGGTTGTGGATAGACTGACTAAAAGTGCGCATTTCCTGCTAATCAAGGAAGCAATTAGTTCAGAAAAGCTTGCTGAACTATTTATCCGAGAAATTGTGGCGCGACATGGTATGCCCGTATCGATTGTTTCAGATAGGGATACGCGGTTCACCTTAAAGTTTTGGAAAAAGTTCAATGAAGAGATGGGTGCGAGGTTGCATGTTAGTACCGCATACACACCGCAGACCGATGGGCAATCGGAGGGAAAACGATCCAGACCCTGGAGGATATGCTTCGGGCATGCGTTATCGAATTTGGCGGTAACTGGGATGATCACTTGTCACTAGCAGAGTTCTCCTATAACAACAGCTACCACGCCAGTATTAAGATGCCCCCATATGAGTTATTGTACGGTCGACGGTGCAGAACTCCTATTTGTTGGGGTGATGTCGGTCAGAAGGAACTAGGGAGCTTGGAAGTCGAGGAAGCCACCACGGAAAAGTTGGAGAAAATCAAGGCGTATATGAAGGCTGCCAAGGATAGACAAAAGTCATACGCCGACAGAAGAAGTAGACCAATAGAGTTTAGCGTGGGCGACAGGGTAATGCTGAAAGTGTCACCATGGAAGGGAATCATCTGATTTAGGAAGAGGGGGAAACTAAGTCCCAGGTTCATCGGACCATTCGAGGTACTAGCACGAGTTGGGGATGTAGCTTACAGGCTAGACCTTCCAGAAGAATTAAGTGGGGTTCACCTACCTTTCATGTGTCGCACTTAAGAAAATGTTTAGCACCAAATGAGGCAGTCGTACCTCTAGATGACATCGAGGTGGATGAGAAGCTGAACTATGTAGAGCAACCAGTGGCTATACTGGATTGGAAGGAGAAACAATTGAGAAATAAAGTAGTCAAGCAATCAAGGTGCAATGGAAACACCGAAAAGGGTCGGATGCCACCTGGGAATCCGAGGAGGAAATGAGACGCCAATACCCCAATCTATTTAATGACGAGTCAGGTTTCGAGGACGAAACCTAAATAAGGGGGGAGACTTGTAACGCCCCGAAATTTCCCGAAACGAGCCATTTAATAATAATGGGCTTTTAAGGGTTAATTTAAGAAATAAAGGGGTAAACTAGTGGGCTATGGATCAAATTAGCCTTAATGGGCTAGACTTGATGGGTTTAACGGCCCTAATCAGTCCTTAAACATGCATGAGCAGCTCCATCTTCCACCATTTCAACCCTAGCCACCAAATTCGTAGAGAGAGAAAGTAGAGAGAGAAAGTGAAGAAATTCAAGATTTGGAGCTTGAAGGTTTGAAGGATGAATTCTGGTGGATTGGAGCATCAAAACACAAGAAAAGAGCAACAAAACGAGGTAAGAATCAGCCTCTAAGGCCTTCTGTAGATCAAACCCGAACTCTAGGGTTTTGGGGTTTTGAAAAGTTAAAAAAAACACATAAAGGTCGAATTTTTACGTATGAAAACGTGTAAAAAGCTTAGATTTGGTTTCATGGAAGGTAAACCAAGGATTCGGACGTAAAAAGTTAAGATTTTGGGTTAAAAATGGGCTGGATCTGAGTTTCTGCTCATCCAGCGAAACTGGGCCCCGATCCAGCAAAATTAAGCATTCAACCAGCGAAACTGTAAACTCAATCAGCGAGACTAGGAGAAATTCCAACGAAACTACAGTTTCGCTCAGGCGAAACTACAGTTTCGCCGGTAATCTTGCTAAGACCCAGACTGACCTATAAACTCTGCGAGACTAGGGAATTCCAACGAAAGTTGGGCGCTCAAGGCAGCGAATCTGCCTAGCGAAACTAGCAGAAGTGCTGCCCAGCGAAACTGGCAGCGAAACTGCAGTTTCGCTGTAGCGAAACTGCAGTTTCGCTGTAGCGAAACTATGGGTGAAACTATGAAGAAAATGACGTTTTTGCATGTTAACTTTCGTGCAGCTAGAGCATTCAGGCTATAGCCTAAGTGACTTAGAAATTTAAGCTACTTGGACGAGTTCAGGTGAGTTCTAGATCCCCTATTTTATACATGCTTTAAATGTTTTGGGCGGTATGCATACTAATATATATACTTTTATGACCAGTTCTTTTAGAGTAAAGTTTTACTTACTATCTTATATGGGGAACGGGATTTTCTAATGAATTGATAACGCGTTTTCCTTATTGAGATATAACCTTGTAGTGATGGATTGCCTTCGAGATGTGTTGTGTATATTATATATATAACTTAAATAAGAAAGTGAAACGTAAAGAGAGGTTATGTGGCCCATAACGTGTACCTGGATAAAGTAAATTCTTGCAAGTAAAGTCCTGCAGGCAAGGGATAAAGTAAAGACTTGCAAGCACTGGCTAAAGGAGGGTTGCATTCGTTGTGCCCTCACCCGGATAAAGTAATGCTCGAACAGGTAGGTCTGTAAGCCCTGAAGTGGCATGACAATAATGGCCTGATCGAGTACGACTGTAAGTCCTTAATTGGCGTGTCGGTAAAGTCCTAGGCGAGCCTAGGCATCGATTGTGACAGAGAATTGACGGATAAAGAAGAGTAATAAATAACGAGAAATGAAAAGTAATGATAAAGTATCGATAAAGTGATAGCCTGTATGTATTGATGCTTGATAGACGAGAACTATTTTCAACTGCTAAAGCTAATACCTTTACAAAAGTTATTAACAAAGAAAACCTAGAATTCACTCAGCGAAGCTGACTTTTGTATGCATATCAGTTGACAGGTAAGAGTTAGAGCGATGGAATAGAGGCATGGACTGAAGCTTCTTGGCACTAGAAGACTGACATCCCTGATGAAGAAAAGATCAAGAGGACTTTACATAGATTTTAAGAACTAAAGACAATGTTTATATTTCATTTGTAATGGATTGAAATTTACAGTATTTTCCGCTGCAATATATATTTATACACATATGAGTAAATGACTATTTTAAATCGATGTTTTGCTGTGAATGACCAACTGTGAGGTCCCCCCTGAGAAAGGTGGGCCTTACAGTAAAACCCCGTACGTGGAAAATGAGGGTGTGACAGATTGGTATCAGAGCATTAGTTATAGCGAACTAAAATGAACTTTGCATCTCATCTGCATCGCATTTTAGACTATAGCTGGATTTGCATTAGTTACACACACATAGATTACTAAGCTATGCCTACTAAATTGGTTGCCTGGAAATTTTTGCTTTAACATATTCCTGTGAGCATATGGCTACCGGGATGGTGGCACCAAGTTGCTGTGAGTCACGGGAGAGTTTGTGTGCATTTGACATCGCCTAAATGTTCTTCATGATTTGTGTGACACATAGACACCTGTATTCTGGATTTCCTGGCAAAAGGCCCTCGGGCTAAGGCAAGCATATCGCATGGGATGAGTAATAAACTATGTTCAATACACAGATCTCTAAGGCAAATGGGTCAAATTACCTCGGCGTGTCAATGATTCCAAACTCTACTGATCCTTTGTATACTTTGATTGATCGACCCTAATATAATACATACATATTTGGTACTTGATGACCACTATACTTGACAAGATATGTTAACCTGATAGGAGGAACCGGGGTGATTATGCAAAGCAAATTACCATTACGGGTGCACACGTAACTGGTAATTTGTCGTGCATGCTAAGTCCGGTAAGTCTAGTCAGGTGGTAACATTGTAGTCAGTATAAGTCAACATTCCTACACTTTGAGCAAGAAAGTCTCGGTTTTCATAGAACATAGCCACTGATGTGGAAACCATCTATTAGTTCTACTTGTAGGAATACTCATCCTTACCTGAATTTGGACGAAATTCAAACCATGACATTAATTTATCTTCTAAGAGACATTCCTTCACTTAGCATTTCAGTAACCAAGGAACCGATTGAATACTTTAAGTGCATTATGGTTATGATTATATAGCCTGCCTTACAAACTATCTATGGTATACTTATTTAAAAACATTATGAGCATTATATCACATATTAGTACTTTGAGAAGACCCTTGATAATCACACCATATCATTATTGTTTGACTTGTATTTTGTTTGGATTAATAAGGGCTTTATAAGAACTCTCTTAAGGACTTATGTGTGTTAACCCAACTTTTATTCCATACGTCTGTCGATGTCACATTTGCTATACGCACCCTTATTCACAACTTGTTGGATTGAGTTTTGAAAGACAAAAACGCCGGCTAATACGACATCAGTAGACAAGAGACGCGACATACTCTAATAATACTACTTCATCGGATTTTAGATTATTGTACATAGATTCCTTTGATCGCTCCTTGATCAAGTGAATTCCTTCTCAATCGTTTCCTTTGTACAAACTTCGGTTAATTAACTCTTCGTTAATAACCATATATTTGATACTCAAATCATGGATAACACTCTGTACTTGACAAAATTATCGGGAATTGAACAATTTGACTGTTAAAAACCGATACCCCCTTCCCAGGATCGACGATCTCTTCGATCAGTTGCAGAGATCAATGTACTCCTCAAATATCGATCTTCGATCGGGCTATCATCAACTGAGGGTTTGTAAAGATGACATACCGAAAATATTGTTTATAACTCGATATGAACACTATGAGTTCTTGGTCATGCCGTTCGGGTTGACCAATGCACCAGCTGTCGTCATGGATTTGATGAATCAGGTATGCCACGTGTTCACTACGGGGCAAGGCACTAACCTGGTGGAACACCCAGGTTCAAGCTAAGTTAAGATAAGTTCAAATAGGATAAGTTCAATTGATGCAAAGGACTTAAGATAAGTTCAAAGCCTTGATGATTTAGTACTATTACCTAAGGAATAAAATGCAAAAGTTAGAATTGTAATTCTAAAATTATGCAATGGTGGGGTTAGGTCGTGCTCTTTATACTGACAAACTCCACGCATTGACAAAGCTGATGTCATACCTTATGACATTAGACCAATAGAATTAGGAAGGACACTGGGAAAATCTAGTAAGTAGTAGAAAGAAGTTGGAAGGTCGAACAAGCAATCTAGCGGTAAGGTAGACAAGAATGCCAATGTTGTGAACCTAGCTATGTTGGTTAATACGATTAAGCTAACATGCACTAAACGGGGACATTAAGAGGGTTGGATTTCCGACCATTACCCTAAGTGTGCCCTAGGTCGATTAGGACCCCAGGACAAGTTAGAAACAATCAAAATTAAGAAATGGCTATAGCTAGAAAGTAAGAACAGTTAAATTATGGAAATAAAGGTCATATAAGTCAAAGTAATACATCACGCGGTCATACATTTACGACTGAAGCAAGCCACATTCGACAAGACTAAATGTTGCTACATGTACGTACCTTATCATCAATAGTTACACATCTATTTGATACCAGGGTTGATAACAAGCTTGGATTCTTCTGGAATTATTCTTTAACTTAGCATTAACCCTAGTTGTTTAGAAATTATTTACTCTGTTAAAATGACCAATGGTAATAATTAGAGGTTATACAAAAGTACACGAAGATCATGACCTTGACATAGACTTAATACCGTATGAATTGGTTATCGAAGAAGGAAACCAAGATAGTCCGTCAGGAGAAGGTGATTCGACCTATCAAACCAAAGCATGATCTCTGAATCTGAAAGGAGACCCAATCGCTTTAGGTTGATTTTTATTCTAAGCTTGGAGCACTTAACTTCTTAAATTAATTTATCTCCATTTATCCTCATTTGACCTAGCTATATGGAATCATTTATTCCTTATCTATCGACTTTCATTTTGAGCTATCATCAAAACGTGATTGTGCGATGGTAGCCTTCCTGAACACTCTCTCTGCTGAAGATATTGTCAACTTATGTTCATGACTTTCTAGTCATACAAATGTTCTCAGCTGTGCTTATGGTTGTTGAAACTACGTATGTAAACGTACTTAAATATTGCTACCTTGCAAAGCATGTTTCCTATTGTTCAAGTCACTTCTTGAATCGCTTTTGAATCCTTAAGCTTGAAAATCATTAAAATTCTATCTTGGATTTGAACAACAAGACTTTAAAGAGAAGTTCTGGAGAGAGTACCAGTAAAGAGAGGAATTACTTTTGAGACTGAGTTATTTGGAGCCAAAACATTCTTAATATATGTTGAACCGTGTTCAGCAAAGATGGGGAGGAAATTGGTGTTAATTACATGGGCATGGAAATCACAGATCAGGTGAAAAAAAAGAGAAAAGATGGCAAAACTAAGGGAAGAAATAGCTGTACAAAAAGCCAAGGAGACAGAACTTAATAAAACTATTCATATTACAGAGGTAACGATGAGAGCAAAACAAATGCTAGCAACCATGTCACACGAGATAAGATCTCCATTATCAAGGGTCGTTAGCATAGCAGAAATTCTATCAACAACAAAACTTGATGAAGATCAGAAATAACTTTTGAGTGTCATGTTGTCTTCTGATGATCTAGTCCTTCAGCTTATTAGTAACATCCTCGACTTTTCCAAAGTTAAGTCAAGAGTTCTGAGGTTGGAGGCCACAAAATTTAGGCCAAGAAGAGGTGATGTCCCAGTGGAGGTTAATGGTGATGTTTACGGATTAGACAAATTCTCACCACTTGATCAGCAATGCTATCAAGTTTACCCACCAAGGAAAGGTTCAGAGTAATCTTTATGTAATAGAAAACCCATTATCTTACAACGTCGAGAAATTAACCTGCATCTGTTTCAAATATTCGTACACCGTGGTATGACGTTAAAACATTAATCGTTATTCTGAATGATTGATTCATTTTCTGTTTTAATAATATTCTAACTATCATTGTGGACCCATTTCAAGATCTTCGCATAGCGTATTATTCTTAGACCGATGGTTGGTCAAAGGAGAAATACATATTCATAAGATATGCGTTAAGGTCGTTTCATATGGTGACGTTTAGGATTCTTAAATTCCGACGGATAATCTTTCTTATCATTGTTGGTCTTATCACCTTACCACGAAATTATATTCTGGAAATTTAAACAACTAAAGCATAACAAAATTCCGATTGTCAGAGTTCGGTGGAACTCCCGGCGCGGTCCTGAGTTCACTTAGGAACGAGAGGACGAAATGATGCGCAAGTATCCTAACCTGTTCAAGATACATCTTAATTTTCAGGACAAAAATTCCTCTAACAGGGGGATGATGTGACAACCCGGAAAAATTCATGATTATTTCGTGTAAGTATTTATATGATTTTTATATTTTATTATTATTATTATAATTTGATAATAATATTGAAAATAAAAATAATAATAATAATAATAATAATAATAATATTGTTGATAATAATAATAATAATAATAATAATAATAATAATGTTGTAATTAATAAAAATATTTATAAAAGTTTATTTAACTTTTAAATATTTAAAACTTAAAATGAGAAGTTAAGGGGGTGATTTTGTAATTCATAAAACTTGTTTTAAAAACTTTGAGCATAAAATAATAAGTCTAGTAAACCTCAGGGACCAAATGTGTAACTTTTACCCAAACCCCCTCCCGTCGACCCTGTGCTCCGGCGGTCTTCGGCTACCTCCGGCGACCCCCAAACGATCAGTTTTAATCGATTTTAGTCAAATCAAACCATCCCGACACCATATAGTGCATGAATCGAACTCGGGACCACTGCAATTTGAATATTAAAGTCGGTTAAATGGGATTCCCACTCTCGACCGAAAGTCGGCCGACCCACTCACCAAAATCGCACTAAAACCGCAATACAACTAAATTAATCACGCATTATCGAACTTTAGAGCATTTAAAAACTTCGTTCGAGTTCCATTTCTCCTAAAACAGACACAAATCCATGATTTGTGCACCTCACTGCCGCGACCTGTTGCTTCGTGGTGATCTTCCTCAATTCAACGTGATAAGGTAATTAAGAACATCTATCAACTCGTTTTCACATGGGGATCAAAAGCCCCATGGATCTGATCATTAACAATATCAATTTGGTGTTCAATTTGGCTTGGATTCGAGTTAGGGTTCATAGCAAATTGGGGAATTTGGTTAATTGAGTTTAAATGATTTGGAAACCAAGAACCATCGCGGCTGTATGCCTTGGTTCACTGGTTCCCGGTCCAATTGCCATCCTAGGGGTCACGGTTTCGAACCCTGTCCCCAACATTTATTTTTTTGAAGCCTTTTTGAGCCTTTTAAAAATACAGAAAATTACTAAAAATTATAAAATAATTTTTATAAACTTTGTTAATTTTATAAGTTATCTAATTATTTTCTGGAAATTTATTTCTTTAAATACCTTACTTATTATTTATTTATGATTATTACAAATGTTATAAATGGTTACTTTTATGAAAATGGATTTTTAAATAATAATTTAAATCATCAAGTTATTAATGGAGATTATATTATATTATTATGGATTTATTATGATAAATGAAGGAATTATATTTAATAAATTTCATAAATTATTTACAAATACGAATATTATCATTATAATTATGATCATGCCATTATTATTATTAATATCAATATTGGTAATATATTAATACATAGGGTTGTTAGTATATCAAATCGTGTACGTCAAACCGAACCGACCCGAATCCGACCAAATGTAATTATTCGCGTTGAGCACATTTTAAAATCTTAATTACAATTAATAATAGGTGTTGATCGTGTTTGGTCGTGCATTATTCGTTGAAGCTTCCGTTCATTTTATTACATCAATTCAAGGTGAGTTTACAGCCCCACTTTTTACTTATATACTCTTTTGGGAGAGAAACATGCTGTTTTCATAAACGTTACATTACATTGGATTTTTGTAATACTGCATATACTTGATACTATGGTGTATACTTGCCCAACGGACCGTTAATATGGACTTAGCGAGGTAATTGTTAGTAGTACTACTGGGATTGACATACCCCACCTGGGCTAGTCACGCTAGCACAACGTTCGTCAAACGGGTGAACGGTTAGCCTAATTACAAGTGTTGTGGTGTGATCCACATCCGGGCCTGGTTTATTATTTGATTGCATGTCAGCTCGGCCGCGCCTTTATACATATAGTGATCATTATGGACTAGCTACCCATTATATGCTTTAATTACAAATCCGGGAATTTCATTATACTTGACGGATTAATAAATCCGGGAATTTCATTATACTTGACGGATTAATAAATCCGGGAATTTCATTATACTTGACGGATTAATAAATCCGGGAATTTCATTATACTTGACGGATTAATAAATCCGGGAATTTCATTATACTTATCGGATTAATAAATCCGGGGATTTCATTATACTTATCGGATTAATAAATCCGGGGATTTCATTATACTTATCAGATTAATAAATCCGGGGATTTCATTATACTTATCGGATTGATAAATCCGGGGATTTCATTATATTTATCGGATTACTAAATCCGGAAATTACATACTTGACGGATTACATAATCCGGGAATTACATACTTGACGGATTACATAATCCGGGAACTTCATTACTGATAATTACTGTTTTCTGATAAACCTGTGAACTCACCAGTCTTGTACTGAGATTTTTGCATGTTTTCTCTTAGGACATTGATGTGGCACGTCTAGGAGCACAACATCCACTGCATGTCATTCCGCGTTCACCACAAAGTGTTTTCAAGATTTATTCTCATTTACTTTACATAAATTGGATTGGACGCGTGTTTGCGTGTTCCAAAACTATTGTTAAATGTTTTCCTGTTTTCGCTTCCGCACTACTTAAATATATTTGGTCTGTTTCATTTAAAATTAAGCAACTTATATGATTTGTCATTATCGAGTCGTTTGGTGTAACTGATGCTTATCTGAGATCCTGGTTATGTCACACGCCTGACGGTAAAACCCCGTACGTGGAAAATAAGGGTGTGACAATTTGTAATTTTATAAGTATGAACATGGATTTTCTATCATTAATGTACTGCATTATAATTTCAATAGATATGAACACTATACGCACATGTTGTGCTGTATTTCAACAGATATGTACTGCATTCTAAACTTGATTTGTAATTTTATAAGTATGAACATAGGTTTATCATAGATGTGCTGTATTCTTGGTATTATAAAATTGGTTGTACCTGTACATGCATGAAAACCATTATGTACTTGTACATCACATTTTGTGCTGTATTTCAACAGATATGTACACTATAGCCATATGTTGTGTTGTATTTCAACAGATATGTACTGCATTATAAACTTCATTTGCAATTTTATAATGCAGTACATAGGTTTGTCATGAATGTGTTGTATTCTTGGTATTATAAAATTGGTTGTACCTGTACATGCATGAACACCATTATGTACTTGTACATCACATTTTGCACATGTTGTGCTGTATTTCAACAGATATGTACTATATTCTAAATATCACATGCATATATAATGTTATATGCACTATATGCATATAACATTGATATTTGTAGAGGTTGTGTTATTATGTTTCAAGATAGTACAAAGTATGAACATGGATTTATTACACTATATGCACATGTTGTGCTGTATTTCAACAGATATGTAGTATATTCTAAAATCTCATGCACATCTTGTTATCGTGTGCTGTATTTCAACAGATATGTAGTATACTTTTAGGTAGGTTTTAATGTTATAGGTTAGATTTCTGTGTTGCACATGTACTATATTATTTACAAAAACAGTGATGCAATTGCTAATGTTATAAACTATCTACAGCTATTGTGATATCACAGCCGACTGTTTCTGATGATGATTTTCAAAAACCATTGAAATCAATAAAAGACTCTGTATCTAAGAAAAGCCTCAAGAATACAAACAAGGCATTAAAACCATTTGTGGAATTTGAAGAAAACAATAGGCTGCCGATACGAAACCCACCAAAAAGCCTTTGTGATTAATTGGGAGCCTAACGGAAGCACAACAAAAGGATGTTGAAGCTATGTGATTTGGGAGCATAGCATTTTGGTTGATATCAAACTATGATCCGGACACAAACAATTTGAATGTCGGTTCACACGTTATAAAGATAACACGAGAACTAATTCATGAAGTTGTTGGAATCCCAATGGGAAACATAAAAGTGACTGAAATAAATAAGCCTACAGGAAGAGATCCTGTTGTAGCAGAATTTAAAAGTCAATTTCATGGAATTCGTTTGCCTTCTGTAGCTGAAGTTATTAAAAAAGTCAAATCATCAAATGATTCAGGACGGTTATTCCAAATCAACTTCCTAGTAGTTTTTGTTACAGTTTTGTTGAGGATGACACAAGGATCAAAAGTAAACATGGAGTTTCTCACATCATTAGTAAAAGGAAGAGACATTAAATCATTAGATTGGTGTTCATATATAATAACATGTTTGAACAAAACAAAAAGAAAATGGAATGAAATTCAGCACTACAATGGACCTGCTACAATTCTTACGGTACGTCATACTATATACACCTATCATTTTTGAATCTAGTACAGTGTACTAACATATAAATAATCTTTTAACAGTTGGTATATGCATATGACTCGTACAAAAGAAGCAACCGTAAAGAGAAAAGGATCCCCGTAATATCATATAATACATCTGAAACTCTTATGGATCTTGCTGAGAAACAAGGTTTACAAAATAACATGGTAGCAAGGGTGGTGAAGGACAAAGAAGAACAAAGAAAAGTTATAAAAGTAGGAAAAAGGTTGAGGGATGAAGAAGATCCAGCACATGTGCAACAAGAGTCTAAAAAGAAGAAAGAAGTGAGCAACCAGAAAAAATGAAATTGAGCATCGTTAAATCTACACCAAACGATAGGCTGAAGCTCAAGATAAAGCTAGCTAAAAAGAAAGATGTTGAGCTGAACTCTGATAAAATATCAGAGGTTGAAGAAGAAATAAAACTGGGTGATGATGATCAATTGTTCACATCTCCAACACAACAGAAGATTGATAATATAGCAAGTAGTGAACTGGATGACATAATACCAACTAATGATGATGGGAGAAACAGTCATTCTTTCAAGAAACAACTGGTTCCCTAGAAGGATTGTCTGCTTATGCATCACTTCAGTACGCAACCAACCAGTACATCCAATGAATGAAAAGGTATATGTATTCTTATGAAAACTATCTATTATTTTTATTAACATTTTATATGATAATCTAATAATATGTACATTGTGCCGCATTATGATATGTACATTGTGCTGTATTTACAATTGCAGCACATTTGAAATGTGCTGCATGTGTAACACACTACTATATTAAACAACATGTGCTGCATTATTAAATTGAAATAGAATGCACATTGTACTACATTTAAATATTTAGTATTATAAGCCATGATTTACATTGTTATCAGAGCTGCATTTGTTCATTCTACTAGGTTTACAAAAACACAACTCTTCTGTAAAAGAGTATAAGGATTTAACAAAACATTTATAATATGTATATTGTGCTGCATTATAATACGTACATTATGTTGGATTATAATATGTACAGTGTGCCGCATTATGATATGTACATTGTGCTGCATTTACAATTGCAGCACATTTGAAATGTGCTGCATGTGTAACACACTACTATATTAAACAACATGTGCTGCATTATTAAATTGAAATAGAATGTACATTGTACTGCATTTAAATATTCAGTATTATATGCCACGATTTACATTGAAATAGAATGTACATTGTACTGCATTTAACTATGTATACTTTTTCTTTGATCTTAGGAATGGGCATATCTTATAAGGAAAAAAAACAAATGATCTTAATCAATTTGTTGAGGGTGTTAATCGTTTAATCGAAGAATGCATTGCAAAGTATGATTCAAATGATGAAATATTCAATGCTTTAGAAGGATGGATGTCAAAGCTAACAAAATATCAAAAAAAGGAAAAGAAAATGAAATAAAAGAAGCTGCAGATGGAGATGGAGAAAACATAAAAAAGGGAGTTAATTTAGATGAAGAGAATAAAGAAAAAGAACATGTGGATACAGAAAGAGAAGATGTAGATGTTTTAGATGGAGAAATCATCATGAAAGAAGCTGATTTAAATGTTGATAATAAAGAAAAAGAAGATTTAGATCAAGTAAGAAACAATGTGGATGTACAGGAGAAAACAGCACATCAAGAGGACGCAGATAAAGAAGGGAAAGAACAAGAAAAAGTTTTAGATGGAGATAATATCGAGAATTCAGTGGTTTATCATAAATTATTGAGAAAGAAAAAGTTTACGGAGAAGGAAATGATCAGGAAGATGGACGGGAGGAGATTAGAAAACAAGATGAAGATGATGTTGAGAATGTTTTAAAAACAGTACAATTCGTGCAAACAAATGATCCTCAATTGAAAACTCCTGTACAAGAGAATTTGGTTGAGAAATCTACTTTCACCGATGAAAAAGTAGAAAAGGATATAGCTACAAGAGCTGAAGAAGGAGAAAAAAAAGAGAAAAACAACACGCATAACAAAGTTGTCTGAAGCTCTAAGATCGCCATTTAAAGAGCGTGTTGTGCAAATGAATCTTAAAAGGCACAAAGATGAAGAACTTGCAGCACAATATATATTTGCAGCAATTGGTGATATTTGGTAATTATATGGCTATCTTGATTTATAATATAACACATTTAAAATCACATATTTTTAAAATAACTTATCTGTTAAAATAATGCAGGGAATTCGTCTTTGAAACTGCAAGTGGGAATAAAACCTCAAAAATAAGCTTCGAGTCGTTTTATCCAAATGAATATTTGCATTGCGGTATCATGAGTTGCTGGTCACTTGTACTCAACAACGAGGAACAATTCAGAGCAAATAACTCACCTAAAAGACTCTTCTGTCCATACAATATGGTGGTATGATTTTTAAACAACATGTGCTGCATTTATAATAGAATGCATGTGCTGCATTATTAAATTGAAATAGAATGTACATTGTACTGCATCTAAATTACAGTACAATAAATTAGTTGTACTATATTAGAAAATACATTTCTTGTCATGAATAATTGTTTTATAATGCAGTACATACTCTACACTGTTATCATGTATAATAATACGGTACAACTAATTATTTTTTTGGAAACATCGTTTACATGCAGGGGATTTTAATATGAGTAAAAAAGTGTTGCAAACTGAGTCATTGCAGAACTTCAGGATGAATGTAGAAAACACTCTATTTGATTCAACATTTGGTTCAATTAAAGAAGTAGAAATGATGTTCATCCCCATTCTCCAAGATAGGCACTTTTATGTCATCTGTTTTGATTTCAAAACACCTTCAATTGACATATTGGACAACATGAAGGGAAAAATCAAACCGAAACAAGCCGCACACATTAAAATGGTGGTAATATACTAATTTAAAGCTCATGTTGTTTATCGCACAACAAATCTTCTAAAATTAAAATTATGCACTAATTTACAATATTCTAATTTCAGCATTCAATTATGATTCTATACTTGAAGGAAGAAGACCCTAAAAAGCATGAAAGAATAAAAAATTGAATCCAGGAAGGATAGCTTTACCATGGGGAACTACACAGAACTTTGTTGATTGTGGCATCTTTGCAATGCGACACATGGAAACATACTTTGGTAAACATAAGAAATGGAACTGTGGTCTTTCAGAAGAGTCAGATCAACAAAATGCTGAGTTGTATGATCTTAGAATCAAATATCTGACAAAATATTGTTATCGGATATCAACTTATTGAAGGAAAAGGTGGCATCTGATGTACTGAACTTTGATAAAAAAGATGATGCTGAGAAGAAGAAACTGAATGAAACAACAAGGAAAAGAATAGAAGAAAGATTAAAGAAATCCTTTAAATGAAATAGTTATATAATCAAAATATGTTTTTATTTTGTTTATCAGCAACAGAATACAGTACACTTTATCATCTGTGATACATTTGAATGGTTAGAGCTGTAAAAAGTAGTACAACTTTGGTTGTTATATTTGGTTTGCTAGAAATTGAATGGTTATAATAAATACAGTACAGATGCTAAAAAATGTAGTACAATTGCATTCTATATAGGTTTATTTATTTGTATACACCGGAAATGATATCCGATAATAAAAGGTATTTTGTACTGTATTTAAAAATGAAGCACAACTATTATACTATGTATGATTGAAGAATATAATTGATTTTATTTACATCATAAGTATAAAATTTAAAGCAGCACATCATATATGCTGAATATGTAGCAACATGTGCTGTATTATTTAAATTGTATTATGTACTGTATTATAATATAAGGTTTTTTGTACTGTTTTTAAAAATGAAGCACAAATATAAAACTATGTATGAATGAAGAATATAATTGATTTCATTCACATCATACGTATAAAATAAAAAAGCGACACATAATATGTGTTGAATATGTAGCAGCATGTGTTGTATTTTTGTACTGTATTTTAAAATAAATCACAACTATAAAACTATGTATGATTGAAGAATATAATTGATGTCTTTTACATGAAGAATATGAAATATGAATTATCAAGAACTATTTGCATTATCAGAACCACCACCAGCATTCTTCAATGTACAACTTCGTTGATTATGGCCGCTCTTTTCACATATCGCACAACACCTAGTCTGTTTCCCTATTTTTTTCTCTAAAGATGATATCTCTTGAAAATATTTATAACGTTAATGAGAACCCGAATCTTTGTTTTTAATTCCAACAGGTCTTCTAAAAGTAATAGATGATGGTTGATCAGAACCAAGAATATTCCCCAACCTCTTATTCTAGATACTGGTCCTAAAAGAACAGGTAAAGAATCCACATTCGCTTGTGTTTTTTTACTTCTTATAAGTAAATTTTTAACTGATCCATGTTTGAAACAAGTTTGTTGATAATATAATCATGCCTATACGCAATATCACGAACAATGTTGTCAACAGAATCAACATTCTCACCAGCAGAATCTCGCTCAATAACAGTACGCGTTGACTTATTTGGAGTAGCATCTCGGGTCCATCTTCTCATAATATATCTTTCAGGAAACTGTTTAATACCACAAGCTCTTAAAACGTAGAAGATATGCCGACATAACAAACCGTATTGCTCGTATCTGTTGCAACTACATGTAATTATCATATCATTTTCTCTAAACAGAACTTACATCAGAAAACATAACAGTCAATAGCAATTGCAAAATGCAGCACAGGTAGAAAACATGTGTGTTGTATTATAAAACTAAAACAAAACAGTACATAAATAGATGATTATATAAAAGTCACCACATTAATGGATAAAACAATATGTGCTGCACTAAAATCTTTGTATAAATACCACACAAAAATATGAATTAATACCTCACATGTATATTAAATACAGCACAATAGAAAAAACCATTACTCTTAATGAAAACAGCACATATAAGAAAGATAACACACATTATAAAAACAATACACATAATAAAAACAGCACGCTTAATGAAAACATTACGCTTAATGAAAACAACATTAAAATCTTTGTATAAATATCACACAAAAGAATGAATTAATACCTCACACATATATTAAATACAGCACAATAGAATAAACCACACATCTACAGGAGGTATATTTAATTTAAAACAGCACATATAAAGAAAACAGCACACATAATAAAAACAACACACATAATAAAAACAATACGCTTAATGAAAACATTACGCATAACGAAAGCATCATCTAACACATAATAAAAACAGCACGCTTAATAAAAACAACATTAAAATCTTTGTATAAATAGCACACAAAAGAATGAATTAATACCTCAAAGGTGGCCGAGACATTAGCATCTAACTCCTTAATTGAAAACTTGACAAAGTCACCAGCCGGTTCAAAGCATTTACATATACATTCATAAACAGCACCAATGATTTCACCTTGAACATCATAAAATATCTCTCTCGTATAAATTTTTTCAGCTTGATATTCCAACTCAAAACTAGTTTTTATATCAGGTGTACTGTATCGTGTATTGTGATCATTTTTACGACGTGTAAACCTTTGAGCCTCCATAGCAATATCAAAGTGACTTAAAAACTCTAACAAAGATAACTCTGTGTTGCTAATCTGACCAAAAAAGTGATGTTCACTCTCGGACCTAGATGTAGTACGCATAAGTCCAGACATGTGTTCATGACGATAATATGCAGGTATCCAATCTTGTCTCAAAAAGAACATGTCTAACAACCATTTGTTAGATTGTATGTTATACTCAACCATTATATCAGTCCAAGATTTTTCAAATTCAGCAGGTTGAATAGCATCAGTCCAAACAATGTCGCACAACTTACGCTTAAAGGACTCATCTTGGGATAACTTGGGTCCAACCTGTTATAAAAAAATAATTTTATTGGACTGAAGAAAACAGCACATTTAATAGATCATATGTAAAAACATTACAAAAAGTAAAATCGACCTTGATGAAACTTTGGTCATAATATGCCACATGCATAGTCGGTGTCTACTAGTTGGGAAAACATCTTGAATTGCAATCTTCATGGCCGGGTCTTGATCAGTAACCATAACTTTAGGTGCTACACCAAAAGATTTCAAAAAAGCAGCAAGTAACCACTTATATGAATCTGCGCTTTCTGATGCTAACAAGCCAGCCGCAAACGTAATGTTGTGATGATGATTGTCAATTCCAGTGAAGGAACAAAAACCTAGTCATACCTAAAAACAATAAAAACAACACACACAAATTAGTGTGAATTAAACAAATATAAAATAGAAAAAAATAGAAAAAACTTCATTACAAATAATGATTCAATGGTTTAATACATATAAACAAAAACAACACACACATATATTAAATACAGCATAATAGAAAAAACCACACATCTACAGGAGGTATTTTTAATTTAAAAGAACACATATAAGGAAAACAGCACACATAATAAAAACAGCACAAATAATAAAAACAGCACGCTTAAAGAAAACAGCACACTTAAACAAAAAATTTTAAACAGTAAAAAGCTGCACAAAAAAGATACCTGTTAGTATGAAATGTAGCATCAAAAGATATAACATCACCAAACAAAAGATAAGCCCGCTTCATATCCTCATCGGCTTAAAATAAACCAGCAAGAGCACCTTTCTCTCTAGTTAAATATTCACAAGAAAAATCGGGTAAATACTCCTTTTTCTTTAGAAGACGATTTACGGCCATATCAACATCAAATTCACCAAGAAACAAATTAAGGTCTCTTTTAAAGTTCTTGCAATCAACAGCACTCACACCAACATTCTCAAACCCACCACACATTACTCTCATAATATTAAACGCCTTAACTGGACCAATATTCATTATAGAAAAATCAGTAATTAGTTGTTGTTGTGTGAATGACAAATCTCTTGCTGCACATAATAGATGGTAGTCCTCATGATCAACAAAGCTATGGTTATGCTTCTCATGAAAACCATAAATGGTATAGTATTTCTTACATTTACTTAACCCTAAACGAATGTGAGCCTTACAACCGATACGTTTAGATGGACACTTTCATCGACCTTTTGATTTCTTATCAGAACCATCACTATCATTAACCGTGTCAATGTCATGAAATGTCTTATGACCCTCTTTTGCATAAACTATATATTTAATTTTAATAACACCGTTTGATGTACATTAAGTATGCTTTCGTGCCTCAAAACCTCCTAACTTGGCATAATTTTTGTAAAACTCAAAGGCTTCATCAATTGACAAAAACTTTATACAAACTATTGGTTTGGATGAATCTGGAACATTAGGAATATAATACTTTTTTCTAGAAGTAGGGGATATACGAACACCTGAAACACAAAAAAGATAACATTGAATTACAAATAATGATTTAATGAATAATACATATAAACAAAAACAACACACATATTTTAAATACAGCACAATTGGAAACATCACACGTAATTAAAACACACATCTACAGGAGGTATTGTTAATTTAAAACAGCACATATAAGGAAAAAACAGCACACATAAAAAGAACAACACATAATAAAAACAGCACACTTTAAGAAAACATCACAATTAATGAAAACATCACGCTTTAAGAAAACAGCACACTTAATGAAACAGCACACATATAATGAAAACACATAGAAACAATTACAGCACAAACATATATAAATATATAAATACAGCACAGTAGAAAAAACGACCGATTCACATACTGTATTTTTAATTTAAAACATCACCTATAAGGAAAACAGTACACATAATTAAAACATCACACATAATAATCTACAACATAACTAATGTTCAAAACAGCACAGAACAACACATATATAGATACAACATAATTAAAACAGCACAAAACAACCCATATATAGATACAACACTATCAAAATGTATTTAACTCAAAACAGCACATTAACGAAAACAGCACAGAGAGGAAAACAGCACAATATAATAAAACAGTACACATAAATAAAACAGCACACATAATAATCTACAACATAATAATTGTTCAAAACAGCACATATATAGATACAACATAATTAAAACAGCACTAAACAACATATTATAGATACAGCACACATCGAAAGGTATTTAACACAAAACAGCACATATAACGAAAACAACACAGAGAGGAAAACAGCACAATTTCATAAAAACAACGTGCATAATTAAACAAAATTGAGTATATTAAAATTGTAATTGGAACCTTCATTGACTACATTGGAAGACATTGTAAGTACAGATTACAATAATAACTTGATTCTCGCTCCAAAATTGATAAAAATCACGAGCTGAGGCTTCGGTTTCGTGAAATTGAAGATCCTTATGATTGTTTCAACGATCGAACGATGCAATAGTGGAATTGAAATCGGTTGGAATTGTTGATTAGATATTGAAATCAATTTGAATATCGTGGATTTGAGTGTGAAATTGAGGTCGATCCACGCTGAAATAGTGAATTCTGTTGAAGAAAACAGCACACTTAATATATAATGAAAACACATAGAAACAATTACAGCACAAACATATATAAATATATAAATACAACATAGTAGAAAAAACCACCGATTCACATACTGTATTTATAATTTAAAACATCACCTATAAGGAAAACAGTACACATAATTAAAACATCACACATAATAATCTACAACATAACTAATTGTTCAAAACAGCACAGAACAACACATATATAGATACAACATAATTAAAACAGCACAAAACAACCCATATATAGATACAACACACATCAAAAGGTATTTAACTCAAAACAGCACATTAACGAAAATAGCACAGAGAGGAAAACAGCACAATATAATAAAACAGTACACATAAATAAAACAGCACACATAATAATCTACAACATAATTAATTGTTCAAAACAGCACAGAACAGCACATATATAGATACAACATAATTAAACAGCACTAAACAACATATTTATAGATACAGCACACATCGAAAGGTATTTAACACAAACAGCACATATAACGAAAACAGCACAGAGAGGAAAACAGCACAATTTCATAAAAACAACGTACATAATTAAACAAAATTGAGTATATTAAAATTGTAACTGGAACCTTCATTGACTATATTGGAAGACATTGTAAGTACAGATTACAATAATAACTTGATTCTCGCTCCAAAATTGATAAAAATCACGAGCTGAGGCTTCGGTTTCGTGAAATTGAAGATCCTTATGATTGTTTCAACGATCGAACGATGCAATAGTGGAATTGAAATCGGTTGGAATTGTTGATTAGATATTGAAATCAATTTGAATATCGTGGATTCAAGTGTGAAATTGAGGTCGATCCACGCTGAAATAGTGAATTCTGTTGAAGAACAGAGATTTTGAATAGTTTGAATAATATCTTATTTCCAAAAATACCCTCCATTACTAAAATTAAAATTGCCACATGTCACCATGATATTCATTCTTAGGTAACTTAGGCAACTAATTATTCTTAGTTGAACCTTCACCTATATATATATATATATATATATATATATATATATATATATTATATATATATATACACACACACATATATATATATATGTATGTATGAGAGGAGGATCAAATACAAACAGTAGCCTAAAAACCGTAGGAACCAATATGATTACGCCACATGTCATATGCATTAATTTTTTATCAAGGATATAATTGTCATATACAAATCAGGTTGTTTATAGAAATTCCTAAAGTCATGCTACTATTTATCTATGTATTATTTTTAAATGATAGTCATATATGATTATATATTATAGTTGTAACAATAATATATTTAACAATGTATTAATGTGATATTATATATGTTGTATTGACAGGATCTCAGCCTCTAGTTTGATCAATTAGGTTGTATTCGCAGCGGATTTAGCATGAAAATTAGCAATTAATGCAAGAACATAAAGAATATTGCATGTAAAGTAAATGTAGAGAAAGAAACAATTCTGCCTAAAAGGAATAATATTCTGTTTGTCTCACATGTTTTGGCGCAAAATACAATTAGGTCACTGCCCTTTTATAGGCAAAAGACCCATACTGTTATCAGATTTCACTGACATTAACAGTTATTTAACTAACTACTGATAGAATACTTAAACTACTGAAGATGTCACAACAGCTGACATCTTCTTACAAAATTACTAAGTGTTCTACCTATTACAAGTACTGAAAAGGAAACTACTGAAAAGCTACAACGACTAAAGAATAAACTCTTCAGTCGTTTACAACTACTGAACTATAACAGCTGAAGAACAAACTCTTCAGCTGTTGTACAAACTACTGAAAGAAAAAATATAAAACTACTGAAAAGAAAAACCATCACAACAACTGAAGAAGACTTCTTCAGCTGTTGTGACAAACTCTGAAGCTTCAGCACTTTGGTCTTCAGACTTTGGTCTTCAGATGATTCATCAGCTGATGACTTCAGTAGTTGTCATCAGCTGATGTCTTCAGTCATTATCTTCAGACTTTGTGCATCAGTAGTTGATCTTCAGTTCTTCAGTTCTTCAGACTTTGATCTTCAGCACTTGTCTTCAGTACTTGAAGTCTTCAGTACTTGTATTTATCAGTACTTCAGACTTCAGTACTTATCTTCAGCACTTTGGGATCTTCAGCTGTTGTACTTCAGATCTTTGATCTTCAGCTGTTGATTCTTCAGACTTTGTCAAACTGCTGATGAAGGTCTTCAGCAGTTGTTGTGATGTCATGTGGGACTTAGAGATTTTCCTGATCTTGGCTCATTGGTTCTTTGGTCCAACAAACTCTCCCTGAACCAATGCAGCCAAAACCTCTTAGTTATTTATTATTCCACTTATTGTTGGCAGAGATATTGGTCTATTTCCTTCTGGATCAGATCAGAAGTTGACCCTGATAAGCACTGGCCTAGGAGAAAGTCTCTGATATTTGTTTGGCTAAGTATGGATGGGAGCCCTGTCTTGGGGAACTGGACACATGGCTATTGTCCCATCCATGAGACTACCTCCCACGTACGAGCCTGTAGGATTCTCTAGTGTAGGCTTGAAGGAATATCATCTGTTCTTCTTTAGTCAAGTCTTCAGCCACACCATCGAATAACCCCTCCCGGCCGTACAGCTCTGAGACAAACTTGACCTGTTTGCCATTCTTGAGCTCAACTGTTGTGACTTGCCTATATGCAAATTCATCTGGGTGTCTTTTTCTAACAACAAGTTGAGCTCATCCTATGGAAGTTCTCAAGCCTCTTATAGACTAAGCCCTTCCTCACCACCCTATTGTCTAACATTTTTTGGGGTGGCTGCTTAGCTCTATAGGTTTTCTCAAACTCCTCTACTATCTCCCAGGGTGTTATTACAAGAGCCACAAAGATCACTTCATCTATGATTCTCTTAAGTTGGCTCTTGTATCTCACAGGAATATCTTTCTTAACTATCCTGTGAGCCACCCTAGGATCAGGCCAAGTTCTCACCCTATCTTTGTCATATTGAAAGGTTTGCTTAAGGGTGAATAATCTCAGAGCCTCCTCATATTCATAATAGAAGTAGAAGCAGCATAGGATTTGTCAATGCTTTTCAGCATCTCCTCATCGTGTAGTCTTTGCTGCTCCTCTTCCTCTAGCTTAACCCTCACACTATCCTTCTGTGAGGTGGGAGCGATGGTTTGGATTTGGCTTTGGGTAAAGGAATGACTGTAGACAGGGGCAGTCTATCCTCCTCATCCTCCTCATCTTCTTCTTCTTGTAGCCTCAGCACCCTTCTCTTCTTCTTCAAGGGTGGATCATTGGCTGTGGGTTTTGATGGTGAAGGGGTTGGTTTTGTGGGTTGTGTTTGGGTTGTTGGTGTGGGAATGTTGGCAGGCCTTGCTATTAACCTAGAAATAAAGCAGGTTTGGTTTGTTTTACTAGCAGGGTCCTGTTCCCAGCACCGGCTTCTGAAAGGGCCTCAGCGACCAGTCCTTTGGTGAAATCACCAGCCGAACAGATCTTGGTGGCTATAGCCAAGATTCTATCCCTGGTCCATGCCTTGACATCAAGGACTGGCCTGCCCAGATACTTCGAAGTGAACCTACTCATAGCCTCAAGTCTCTTTCTTTTCTCTTGCTATAAGTAGTCCATCGGTACTCAATCTCTTTTCTCTCCATATTTCTGATCTCCTGATCTAGCATGGCAGTGTCCTTGTCAAAGCCTTACCTGAACAGCTGATCAATGCCAGAGTCCATTGATCGGCTATGCTCAGCATCAGCCTCCTTGACATAGGCTGCTAGATCATCATCCCCTTCTCTTCTCTCCCTCTTTCTCTCTCCTTTTCTTTTGATAAGTGACACTGAAATCCTTTTGGATTTCAGCCACTTCATTTGAGCTCTTTCCTCCCTCACCTTCTCTTTCCCCTTCACCCTAACACTCTCCTCAGCCTTCTCCCTCTCAACTACCTCCTCTCTCTCTACTTCTAACTCCTCCTCTCCTCTCTTCCTCTTAGCTTGTACTGATGTCTCCCCCTTTTTGGGTGCATTGGTTGGGGTTTGACTATCAGCAAGCGCTTTAGCAACAGCAACCTCCACCATGGGTTGTATATGAGTGGGAAGCCTCTCATCAATGGTTTTCATCACAATTTCTATGATTATAGGTGTGATGAGAGGCAGGGATTTCTGGAGGATAGCATCTAGCTGCTCAGGAGGGTTCTGTTCCTGAGAGCTAGAGCCAGAAGCAGGGGTAGGTGGCCGAGTTTGTGGGAGTGGCTCAGTGTTTATGAGACCTTCGGGTGAAGGTGCCATCTGTGGGTTTATAGTGGCAGATGGACTTGCTTCTTGGGAGAATTTGGCTAGCAGCTCTTTGAGTCTGCTAACCTCCTCCTCAAGAAGTGTGTTTTGAGCAACTACATCAAGAAGAAGCTCAGGTCATGATCAGTGTGAACTGAATCACCTGACCTCCTGACATGTCAGGATGTACATGCACTGAGTGTGGCTCAGTAGTTGCATGTGCCCCTTATTCTTGGTACTGGGGACTTCCAGCTCCGGATTGGATCCATCATCGGCAGTTGCCTCTAGTGAGGTCTTATTGCTTGTACCAGCTTCTTCCTGCTCATGTGCTGATGCAGGGGAAGTGGCAGCCTCACCAGGATATCATATCTCCCTAGCCACACTGGGAGATTGGACATGTGATTCCTTGTGTTGTGGGCTCCCACCAGTACTGTGTCCACCCTCTCTTCGGTTGGGGTCTCCCCAGTTGGAATTGGTTCTGGGAGAGGGTGGAGTGCTCAGATGGGTCAACACTTTGGCGACTATTAGTGTGGGGCTTTGTGGGGCGGTCTCAGTGGGAGATGGGCTTGAAGCAGTGTGCACATGGGGGAGTGTGCATTTCAATGGAAGTCTCCTCAAGTGAGAAAGACCCCAGATGTGTGGGTGCCCCTGAAGTGGTTGCATCAGGCTCCTGTTAAGAGGAAGCCTGTGCGGTTGTGGTGGGTGGAGTCGTGGTGACTGCTGGGAGAATCTGACCAGCAGCCACTTCCTGCCTTTGTGTTGCAGGGGCATCCTCAGGGGACTCATTTCCCTGAGTAGCCTTTGTTGGCTTCTTTTTGGTTTTTGGCTTGGTGGGGACTTTGGATTTAGAGGTGGAGGCTGTGGGTTCCAGCTACGTGGGTTTTCGCAGCTTGGAAGCCTGTTTGAGTGATTGGTCGGTGTTGTGCCTGGAGTATACCTCAGCTGAACAGCCATGGCAGGGACCCCAGTCCAACAAGTCCCTCAGCTTGAAGCTGGTCTCCTATCATGGCCATAATGAACCTAGGATATAAAATCCATCGGTTTAAACAGGTTTAGCAGCATGTCTTTGAGTTCCAAAAATATATTTCAGTTAAGTTCAGTGGTTGTTTCTCAAAGATAGAATATAATACCTGCTGCCACCTTTGTTGACATCTGGTCCCATGAAGATGTTTTGGGAGCCAGACACACATTCACCATGTGGAAGATGAGACGTTGGGGATCTGGGAAGTGTTTCTTCAACAAGGTGGTGGCAGAGAGGTCGCCCTGATAGTCGTTGGCTGTGAAGCATAGATCGAGGGCGCCTTTGGGGTAAGAGGTTGGAAGGTGGCATCCTCCAGCTTTAGGGTTTGTCGAATAGTAGCTGGAGTGATAACCACTGGGTGGTTGTTTACGGAGGACCGGAGAGAGACCTCGCCATCGTTCTCTCCGGTTTGGACGGTGATGTTCGTCCAGAACTCCGCCAAGGAATCGGTGTATATGGTGGGGTTGAGAAGGAATGCCGTTTGGTATGGTGAATCGGTCATCAGATCGACGGCATTGTGAAACTTAGACCAGAAAGGTGATTTAGTAAGATGTGCGACACAGTTGTGTCGAGGTTTGAGTTGCATGGCCGCCATTAATGGTGTATGGGAATTTCAGAGGTTTTTGAAAAGTTAGGTCAAGTGAGAATGAAAAGCTCTGAAGGTTGGGTATTTATAGGTATGGCAAAGGCTGAAAGAAAACTACTGAAGGTTTGGTATTAGTCATCAGTTGTTGTAACGACTGATGACGTGGTTTTAACCTTTAGTGGTTGTAACATCTGAGGACTTGGGTTAGTCTTCAGTAGATGAAACTACTGAAACCTTGGTTTTGTCCTTCAGATGTTGTAAACGGATGAAGATTTGTTCAGTCTTCAGAGTTATAAACTACTGAGGACCTAGTTTTCATCTTCAGACGTTGTAACTGAAGACTTGGTGTTAGCCTTCAGTAGTTGTGAACTACTGACATCAGTAGTTGTGAACTACTGAAGACATGGTATTGCTTCAGTTGTTGTGAACAACTAAGGACTTGGTGTTAGTCATCAGTAGTTGTGAAACTACTGAAGACATGGTTTTGTCCTTCAGTTGTTTGCGTATGAAACAGCAGCTGTTGGCATCAGCTGAAGAGTAAAATTACTCATCAGCTGTTTCCGTCAAATCAGTTTTTTCATGCTGACCTCCACTTTACTCATCAGCTCTTTGGCTGACTTTCAGATGTTTCATTGACCCTTCAGCTCTTGTGAATATTTATGCCTTCAGCTCTTGTGATCAGATGTTCACAAGTGCTGATGAAATACTCCAGAGCTGGTGAACAAATTTTGTCTTCAGTACTTGTGTAGATTACACATCAGTACTTGTGAACAAAATTTGTTCTTCAGTACTTATTTGTTTGAAAATGATACATCAGTAGTTGTAATCCACCTCACTACATCAGTTGTTTTCAACAAATAATGTACATCAGTACTTTGAAGCATTTTAGTCTTCAGTAGTTGTGAAAATGCTGAAGACTAAATTACTCATCAGTACTTATATTTGACCTTTACATACTAATGCTCATCAGTACTTGTGAACTGAGAGCATCAGTATTGATCAAATTGATCTAGCTGTAGCATACCAAGCCTTAGTACCAAGTTTTGAAATGTGGCACTATTTAAAGTCTTAGTAAATATATCTGCAAGCTCATCAGCACTAGGCACAAACTTTGATCAATCAGACCTTTTTCATAGCAATCCCTAATAAAATGATGTCTGATCTCTATATGTTTGGTCCTAGAGTGCTGGACTAGATTTTTAACAATGCAAAGAGCTGAAGCACTATCCATTAATAATGGAGTCTTAGTCTCTGTAATGCCATAATCCAAGAGTTGGTTCTGAAGCCAGAGTATCTGAGATGTACAACTTGCAGTAGCAATGTACTCAGCTTCAGCAGTGGATGTAGCAATTGATGTTTGTTTCTTACTCTGCCAAGAAACTAAACAATTGCCTAGGAATTGGCAACCACCAGAAGTGGATTTTCTGGTGACTTTGCATCCTGCATAGTCACTATCAGAGAAAGCAACTAATTTGCAAGAATGCCTAGTTGAATACCAAAGACCTAGTGATTGGGTACCTTGCAGATATCTAAAGATCCTTTTGACTGCAATCAAATGGGATTCTTTAGGTGCAGCCTGAAATCTAGCACAGCACATGTTGCAAACATGATGTCTGGTCTAGAAGCTGTAAGGTACATCAAGGACCCAATCATACATCTGTAAAGGGTTTTATCAACCGCTTTACCTTTCTGATCCACATCTAGTTGTGTGATGCTGCTTATGGGAGTAGAACAAGGCTTGCAGGTTTGTAAATCAAACTTATTCAACAACCTTTTGTGTATTTGGACTGATGGATGAAAATTCCATCATCCCTTTGTTTGATTTGCAAACCTAGAAAGAACTGTAATTCCCCCATAGCACTCATTTCAACTTTTGCTTCATGAGCATTGTAAATTCATCACACAACTTTAGATCAGAGGATGCAAAGATGATGTCATCTACATAAATTTGAACAAGGAGCTTATGCTGTCCCACAGTCTTAATGACAAGGTTTTATCAATGGTGCCTCTAGTGAACGTATTTTGGAGAAGAAAAGTTGATAGTGTCTCATACCAAGCTCTAGGAGCTTGCTTCAGCCCATAAAGAGCCTTATCAAGCTTGTACACCCAATCAGGATGTTTATTGTCCTCAAAGCCTGGTGATTGACACATATAAACTTCTTCTTTTATTTTACCATATAAGAAGGCACTTTTGACATCCATTTGATAAACCTTAAGACTGTGAAAAGCAGCATAGGCTAGGAACAGTCTGATTGCTTCCAGTCTGGCCACAGGAGCAAAGGTCTCATCATAATCGATGCCTTCCTCTTGTGCAAACCCCTGGACAACCAGCCTGGCCTTGTTCTTAACTATTTGGCCCTTCTCATCTGTTTTGTTCCTGAATACCCATTTAGTGCCTATTGCACACTTCTCTTGGGGTAAAGGAACAAGCTCCCACACTTGTTGTTTCTTGAACTGAAGAAGCTCAAGCTGCATTGCTTCAACCCATCCATTGTCTCTAAAGCAACATGATAGTTCTTTGGCTCTTGCTGACTGATGAAGAGAGCATAGAAGCAGAAATTGGACAATTGACTCCTGGTTGAAAACTCCAGCATTGATATCACCAATGATTTGAGATGTGGGGTGATTCTTCAGCTCTTGATAGACTATAATGTCAGTGCAAGTGTTTGTAGGACTTTCAGCAGCAACAAATGTGATGGAGACTCTTGAAACCATGTAGGAGATGGCAGCTCAAATGAAGTAGAGCATGCAGAAATCTCATCAGCATTTGTTATGGATGGGGCTGCTGAAGCTAAAGGGAATCAGGTTTAGTTATCACACCCCAACCTTGACGGCGGAATCGTCGAGGTGTGAGGGATAAGATTGTTCACAGCCACATAACGCTATGTTTAAATGTAAATAATCAAATTAATATTTTCAACATAAATTACAAACATAAGTCTCAATCACGAAATACATTCAAACAAATATCAAAACATGACATAACATTTCATTTATTTATCTAGGTCCACGTCCTAGTTTTATTGCAAGCTTCAAAAGACCACTTTAAACTTGGGGTCACCTGAAACACTAAAAATAAAAGGTCACTAAAAATAGTTGGTGAGTTTCCAATGTTTTCATACATAATAAGAAAAGATTATAAGCTGCAATTCATGTCATAGATTATAAGCTAGTAAGGTTATAGAACACATATCTTCACAATCAAACCTCGACTTGATTACAAGTATATAAGATTGGCTAAGTGTATTTGGTTCCCTAGTGCACAAGCATACGGCTCCTAGGAGTCGGCAATACATCGACTTTAGCACCAAATAGGCTTGTCAGGCCCAAAGATCTAAGACGTCGCCAGGCTAGCAATAGTTAATGATTGTAACAAATTATGTATCTCATATAATCACTTACATCACACAAATAACCATGACAAAAATAAAAGATGAATTGCAAGTGCTTTACAAGTCTCAAACGTTTATAAGTGGGTAATGTATAAGTATCATGTTTCACCCCAAAATGGTGTGAAATAAAGTAAAGGGGGCAAGGAAAACTCACATGTCAATAAGTATATAATGACGACTAATAAGAATAATAGTAGGCGTCGTTCCAACGTGAATCGTTACAAGGCACTTAAATATGTAAATATATATTCACAAGGTTAAAGTCTTAATAATAAGCTTTAATGTTTTAACGTGAACTAGGGTTTCAATTGAAATTGTGAGGTTTGTCGAGTAATTAAATTTATAAAGTAATTATTCGCGTTTCGATCCATTAGGAGAATTTATATTGTGTTTTAAGTATTTTAAGAATGAATTTTAAGTATGAAAATTGATAAGGTTTAATATATATAAAACTTTATAATTATTTAAGATTAATTGGAATAACGTTTTGATTAATAACGAATTATTAATCTAACCTTTAGTTAGTATATTTTATAAGAGAATAATATTTTAGAATGATTTATGAAATTATAAAATATATAATTTCTACAAACTCTTATGATAAACTTTTATTATTTATTATTTGAGACAAATAATTATTTATTATTTGAAACAATAATAATTAGTAACCTAAAACATGAAAGTAATCCAATTGTAACGTTTTGTTAAAACAACTTTTGAAGTCTATCTTATAGATTATTTACCTAGTTTTATTATTTGTTTTAATAAAATAAAATAAAATATTAAGATATTATAAGAAATAAATTTGCAGAATTTGGTTTGATGTGAAGAAAAATATTTAAAGTTTATAAAACTGGTTTCAATAATTTTTAGAATTTTTTTACAATTTTTAAGGCTGAAAAGCTATTTAAAAAAAATAGTGGGGTAGTCGGGTTTCGAACCCGGGACCTCCGAGTTTTGCAGGTGAAGCGTGAACCAGTAAACCAAGGCCTTAGCCGCGGTTTAACATAGTTTTAAATCTTAAAGCAATACACACAACCCTCCTTTCAACCGATGAACCCTAATTCGTTTGGATTCAAATCGAGCACCCAAACACAGTGTTAATGGAATTAACCATGGGGCTTTTGTTCCCCATGTAAACCGAACCTAAAGAATGTAAAATCACCTATTAGTTCAATGGAATTCGTCGGTTGCAAGCTCGAATATGGTCGCGACTGAGTTGAAGACAATTCAAGATGCAAAAGTGATAATAATCGAATTAACTTGGCAGGAAGCTTCGTGTGATAACCTCGATGCAAAGCCCTCTGCTATTTCGTCTCAGGTTGCTCGAATGATGGTCCTCGACTAACTTGTAGGTCTGCGGCAGTGGAGTCGATCGAAAGGAATGTTTTCAATTGTTTTGAACGAAATTGAAGTTACAGGAGCGTTATAACCGATCTTAAGTGTGTTAGTGCGATTTCAATTTGATTATTATAGTTTGTAATGCGATCTGAGACCTGAAAAGTTGTCGACCACGCGAGGGAATAACAGAGGTTGAATCGCACTTAGATTTCGAATTAAACTATAGTCACGCGTTCGAATCTTGCACGTGAAGATGTCGGTGTGTTTGTTTTGATTGAAAATTGAGTAATTTGGCCGCTGCGGGCTCGCCGGAGCCGATGGCCGGCGGCGAGAAGTCCGCGGGGAAAGGGGAAAATCGACGGGGGGGGGGGGGGGGTTTTGGGAGTTTGAAATATTTACAACAATGGTCCCTGTAGTTTCTAATACTTTTTTATTTTTGGCAGATTTTCATTTATTACAAATAACCAATATTGTTTTATCTATTTCTAAGATCATTATTTTTATATATTATTATTATTATTAGTATTATTATTTCCATTAATATTATGGTTATTATTTTTATAATTAGATTAGCATTATTATTACTATTATTATTAGTTATTATTATTAGTTTTATTATTATTATTATTATTATTATTATTATTATTATTATTATTTGTAATTTATTATTATTATTATTATATTTATAATTATTATTATTGTTATTATTATTAATTTATTATTTATTATCAGCAGAACTAACTTTATATTAATTCAAAATTACAAGATGTTACAGTCTCCCCAACTTGAAAGAATTTCGTCCCGAAATTAAAATGAAACTATGCGAATAAGTACGGGTATTTCTTCTTCATGTGCTCCTCACGTTCCCAAGTAAATTCAGCGCCACGCTTATTCTCCCAACGAACCTTGACGATTGGGGTTGTGGTGGTTCTAGTCTTCTTCATAATGCGATCCATAAGTTCAACGGGTTTCTCGACAAAGTGTAATGACTCGTCGATCTGGATGTCATCCAACGGGACATGCAGACCTTCGTCAGCCAGACACTTCCTCAAATTCGAAACATGGAACACAGGATGAATTCCACTAAGGTCGGAAGGTAATTCCAGTTTGTAAGCCACTTTCCCAATCCTTTTCAGAATCTTGAAAGGTCCTACAAATCTTGGAGCCAGTTTACCCTTTCTTCCAAAGCGAACAACACCCTTCCACGGTGAAACCTTAAGAAGAACCATCTCCCCAACTTGGAATTCCAATGGCTTACGTCGCTTATCAGCATAGCTCTTTTGTCGACTTCTTGCCACTTCAAGGTTCTTTCGGATGATAGAAACTTTATCGGTCGTCTCTTGTATTAGTTCAGGACCAGTGATGAGGTTTTCACCAATGTCGGTCCAGCAGATCGGTGAACGACATTTTCGACCATAAAGTGCTTCGAATGGTGCCATCTTGATACTCGAGTGATAACTATTGTTATACGAAAATTCCGCAAGCGATAGATGCGTATCCCAATCACCACCAAAGTCAAGGACACACAGGCGTAGCAAATCCTCCAGGGTTTGGATCGTCCGCTCGGTTTGACCATCAGTTTGAGGATGGTAAGCCGTGCTTAGATCTAGTTGTGTACCCAAGAGTTCTTGCATAGACGTCCAAAAATGCGAAGTGAAACGGGCGTCACGGTCGGATATGATGTGAAGAGGCACCCCATGACGACTTACAATTTCATCAACGTATATACGAGCCAACCTTGATGTCTTGTAAGTGTCACGTATGGGTATAAAATGTGCCGATTTGGTCAATCGGTCAACGATCACCCATATGCTATCATGTCCTCGAGAGGTTCGGGGTAGTTTAGTTATGAAGTCCATGGATATGTGTTCCCACTTCCACATAGGAATCTCGGGTTGTTCAAGTAACCCACTTGGACGTTGATGTTCGGCTTTAACCTTCGTACATGTGAGGCACTTAGCTACATAAGTCGCTATGTCTTTCTTCATCCCAGGCCACCAATATTGACCACGCAGGTCCATGTACATTTTATCGGAGCCAGGATGAATAGAATAACGAGTTTGATGAGCTTCGTCCATGACAAGGGTACGAAGATTATCACGATTTGGAACCCAAATTCGATTCGCGAAGTACATCAACCCATTAGGTTTCGTCTCCAGTTGAGTTAGAAGGTTATGCTCCAGTTCATCCTTCATTCTTCCTTCTTGTTGAGTCATTTGTTGAGCCTCCAAGATACTAGACTCGATGTCACTATCTATTCTCAAATTTTGTAGCAGTACGGTAGCCTTGTTGACATCTAGTCGAATTTCAGTATCGAATCTTCTCAAAGCATCAAACCACTGTCGTCGATCGCGAATCTCTTGAAACGAGGTCATCTTGTTATGGACTTTACGACTTAGTGCATCGGCTACGACATTTGCCTTCCCAGGGTGGTAACGAATGTCACAGTCATAATCGTTAATCAACTCAACCCAACGACGTTGTCTCATATTGAGATCTTTTTGAGTAAAAACGTGTTGAAGGCTTTTGTGATCGGTGTAGACTATACATTTCGTACCATAAAGGTAATGCCTCCAAATTTCAAGGCAAAAACAACAGCACCAAGCTCGAGATCGTGGGTTGTGTAATTCACCTCGTGAACCTTCAATTGTCTTGATGCATATGCTATGACCTTTCCTCGTTGCATAAGAACGCAACCAAGGCCTTGTTTTGATGCATCACAATATACGGTGAAATCCTCGTTTCCATCGGGTAGGGTCAAGATAGGGGCATTGCACAGTTTGTGCTTTAATGCTTCAAAAGCTTCTTCTTGTTCGGGCCCCCACTCGAATGGTTTATTCTTTTGTGTCAAGGAAGTGAGTGGCTTCGCGATCTTTGAAAAGTTGGCGATGAATCGCCGGTAATAACCAGCAAGACCAAGGAAAGAACGAATCTCGGTCGGAGTCGTGGGAGCACACCAATTCTTCACAGCTTCCACCTTTGCAGGGTCAACGTGAATTCCTTGGCTATTCACCACGTGTCCTAGAAATTGAACTTCCTCGAGCCAGAAATCACACTTAGAGAACTTCGCGTACAGTTGTTCCTTCTTCAACAGATCGAGGATTTGACGGAGATGAAGTTCATGATCGGAACGGGACTTGGAATAAATGAGGATGTCATCGATGAAAACGATGACAAATTTGTCTAGGTATGGCTTGCACACCCGGTTCATAAGATCCATGAAGACCGCAGGAGCATTTGTTAAGCCGAAAGGCATAACCGTAAACTCGTAGTGTCCATAACGAGTACGAAACGCGGTCTTTGGGATGTCATCGTCATGGACTCGTAATTGATGATATCCAGAACGTAGATCAATCTTCGAGAATATAGCAGCTCCTTGAAGTTGATCGAACAGGTCGTCGATACGAGGAAGGGGATACCGGTTCTTGATGGTCAACTTGTTGAGCTCCCGGTAATCAATACACATACGGAATGACCCATCTTTCTTCTTTACAAATAAGACAGGTGCACCCCAAGGAGAAGAACTAGGGCGAATGAAACCTTTATCAGTCAATTCTTGAAGTTGACTAGAGAGTTCTTGCATTTCCGATGGTGCAAGCCGATATGGTGACTTAGCCACGGGGTTTGCTCCCGGTATCAAGTCAATTTTAAACTCGACTTCACGTACGGGAGGTAAACCGCTAAGGTCATCGGGAAATACTTCAGGAAAGTCTCGTACGATAGGGACATCCTTAAGTTCTTTCCCTTTGACTTTTGTGTTGACCACGTAAGCTAAGAAGGCCATATATTTCTTGGTAAGCACTTTCGGGCTTGAGTGCAAGACATGAGTTTAAGTCTTTGGGATGGTTTCTCGCCGAACACTTTCAAAGTATCCCCAGATGGTAACGGTATATGGATACACTTCTCAAAGCAAACGATCTCGACATGGTGTTTGGCTAACCAATCCATACCAATGATGACGTCGAAGCTTCCAAGTTCCATAGGAATAAGATCAATGGAGAATTCGTGTTCGTTAAGGCTTATGATGCAATCACGTATTTGGCGTCAACGACAATAGATTTCCCATCGGCGACTTCGACCGTGTAGGGTCTTTTCAGATTAATACGTGGTTTAGCAAGTACGGGTTCGAATTCTAACGACACGAAACTCTTATCCGCACCCGAATCAAATAATACAGATGCATAATGATCATTCACAAGATACATACCTGTTTGGTAAAAATTTTATTATTGAATACGTTGAATACAAAGATAGAAAACATCAATAGTACATGAAATGATTTAAATAGTATTCAACGTCGTACCATTCACAACGTCATTGCTGACTTGTGCTTGGTTAGCGTTGATATTGAAAGCACGTCCTCGGGCTGGTGGCACATTACCCACAGGGCGAGGGCATTGTGGGCGGAAATGACCAGGTTCTCCACAATTGTAGCAAACACGGTTTGTGACCATGGCGGCGTTGTTAGGAGCACGGTGACAAGTCGCCACCCAGTGACCATATTTACCACATAAGGTACAGATACGGCATGGTTGATTTCCCGGATGATGATACCTACACGTGTTGCACATGGGTTGCGGACCAGCATAGGCTCTAGCCCCAGGCACTTGTGCCACAGGTGCTGTGGTAGGTACAAGTTGTTTTTGGGGTTGTTTGGTTGCAGCCACAGCATAGTTGCGTGCCGGTGTAAACTTGCGCTTCTTGTTGTTGTTGTTGTTGTTGGATGGTTCAGCTTTGGTCTCCTTAATGTCCTCACTAGCCATCTTTTCCACCTTCTTTGCACCTTTCACAGACATGGTGCCTGCTCGAATATGGTTCTCGGTGAGTTGAGCGGTGATAGTAATGGCTTCTTCTAAAGTTGTGGGTCGGCTACCCACTACAGCATCTTGAATTTTGGGCGGTACACCCTTAATGAATTTCTCGATGTTGCGGGGAACGGTATCGACCATGTGAGGCAATAATAAACTCAACTCATGATGCCTAGTTGAGTAGGCCAAATGATCACCATCGTTTTGCTTCAAATTCCAGAATTCTTCTTCCAGCTTTTGCAATTCACTTCTCGAGCAGAACTTCGCGATGGCGATGTTCTTGAACTCATCCCAAGAGAGTGCCAAAATAGCATCAGCTCCTCGGTTTCTCTTCTCGCTATTCCACCAGGTAAGTGCTCTTTGTTGGAGCATACTAGTGGCATAACGGACTTTGAGTGCCTCGGGACACTCACAATTGGCGAAGTGTTCTCCATGCCTTCGAACCACTCAAGAAGACCAGTGGCTCCTTCCTTGCCACTAAAGTTGGTGGGTTTGCACGAGTTGAAGTGTTTGAAGGTGCAAGTACGATCGTTCCCATTTCGGCTGTTGCTATTTCTCCTTGAGCACCGTTGTTGTTTCCATTGGTGTTGTTGCTATTAGCCATCATGGTGCTAGTAAGTTCAGCAACCATGGTTGGGAGCACAGCAGCCATTTGTTTGGCGATCATTGCTGGCAGCTTGCGGTTGGAGTTTCCACGTTTTGCAAGTTGTCGAGACATGCTGGACACACAAAAGGAGCTAGTTACGGGAGTGAGGATAACAAAGAATATTAGTTTAGACAAAGGTAGGCTAAAGGTTGTAAGGTACACGGAATGATTCCATTTGATAACGCATTATCATTTGGAACCGTGGACACGTCAAGGTAAGTTGACTCATTTGCCTTAGAGATTTGTGTATTTCGACCATAGTTTATCACTCATCCCAGAAATCCCCAGGTAAGCGTAACGGGCCCCTCAATGAGATTTATACGAATACGCTTGCCTTAGCCCGAAGGCTTTTTGCCAGGAAATCCAGAATACAGGTGTCTATGTGTCACACAATATTTCTTAGGTTCATGAAATCAAAACCTTGATGAGATTTATATAGATTAGACATAACGTCTAAAGATCCAAGTCGTAAGCATAAGTATACGATTTCCACGTGTCGTCGAGAATAAGATTAAGAGGTTTCATGTTCGGGGAGAGTCTACGAGTCAAATGTAAGTTTTGGGAGACATGTAGAAATGTTTAGGCAATCCTATGCTAAGGCATCAAATTGCACATAAGGGAACATAGCATCATGTAGCATGCAAACCATATACTTTAAAAGATAAAATATAATTCTAAGGTTCATGCATATGCTATAGTCTAGGTCACCATTTCTAATAACCTAATTCCCTATAGTTACGGGCTCTGATACCAATCTATCACACCCCAACCTTGACGGCGGAATCGTCGAGGTGTGAGGGATAAGATTGTTCACAGCCACATAACGTTATGTTTAAATGTAAATAATCAAATTAATAGTTTCAACATAAATTACAAACATAAGTCTCTATCACGAAATACATTCAAACAAATATCAAAACATGCATAACATTTCATTTATTTATCTAGGTCCACGTCCTAGTTTTATTGCAAGCTTCAAAAGACCACTTTAAACTTGGGGGTCACCTGAAACACGATAAAAATAAAAGGTCAACTAAAAATAGTTAGTGAGTTTCCAATGTTTTCATACATAATAAGAAAAGATTATAAGCTGCAATTCATGTCATAGATTATAAGCTAGTAAGGTTATAGAACACATATCTTCACAATCAAACCTCGACTTGATTACAAGTATATAAGATTGGCTAAGTGTATTTGGTTCCTAGTGCACAAGCATACGGCTCCTAGGAGTCGGCAATACATCGACTTTAGCACCAATAGGCTTGTCAGGCCCAAAGATCTAAGACGTCGCCAGGCTAGCAATAGTTAATGATTGTAACAAACTATGTATCTCATATAATCACTTACATCACACAAATAACCATGACAAAAATATAAAGATGAATTGCAAGTGCTTTACAAGTCTCAAACGTTTATAAGTGGGTAATGTATAAGTATCATGTTTCACCCCAAAATGGTGTGAAATAAAGTAGAAGGGGGCAAGGAAAACTCACATGTCAAATAAGTATATAATGACGACTAATAAGAATAATAGTAGGCGTCGTTCCAACGTGAATCGTTACAAGGCACCTAAATATGTAAATATATATTCACAAGGTTAAAGTCTTAATAATAAGCTTAATGTTTTAACGTGAACTAGGGTTTCAATTGAAATTGTGAGGTTTGTCGAGTAATTAAATTTATAAAGTAATTATTCGCGTTTCGATCCATTAGGAGAATTTTATATGTGTGTTTAAGTATTTTAAGAATGAATTTAAGTATGAAAATTGATAAGGTTTAATATATATATAAACTTTATAATTATTTAAGATTAATTGGAATAACGTTTGATTAATAACGAATTATTAATCTAACCTTTAGTTAGTATATTTTATAAGAGAATAATATTTTAGAATGATTTATGAATTATAAAATATATAATTTCTACAAACTCTTATGATAAAACTTTTATTATTTATTATTTGAGACAAATAATTATTTATTATTTGAAACAATAATAATTAGTAACCTAAAACATGAAAGTAATCCAATTGTAACGTTTTGTTAAAACAACTTTTGAAGTCTATCTTATAGATTATTTACCTAGTTTTTTATTTGTTTTAATAAAATAAAATAAAATATTAAGATATTATAAGAAATAAATTTGCAGAATTTGGTTGATGTGAAGAAAAATATTTAAAGTTTATAAAACTGGTTTCAATAATTTTTAGAATTTTTTACAATTTTTAAGGCTGAAAAGCTATTTAAAAAAAATAGTGGGGTAGCCGGGTTTCGAACCCGGGACCTCCGAGTTTTGCAGGTGAAGCGTGAACCAGTAAACCAAGGCCTTAGCCGCGGTTTAACATAGTTTTTAAATCTTAAAAGCAATACACAACAACCCTCCTTTCAACCGATGAACCCTAATTCGTTTGGATTCAAATCGAGCACCCAAACACAGATGTTAATGGAATTAACCATGGGGCTTTTGTTCCCCATGTAAAACCGAACCTAAAGAATGTAAAATCACCTATTAGTTCAATGGAATTCGTCGGTTGCAAGCTCGAATATGGTCGCGACTGAGTTGAAGACAATTCAAGATGCAAAAGTTGATAATAATCGAATTAACTTGGCAGGAAGCTTCGTGTGATAACCTCGATGCAAAGCCCTCTGCTAATTTCGTCTCAGGTTGCTCGAATGATGGTCCTCGACTAACTTGTAGGTCTGCGGCAGTGGAGTCGATCGAAAGGAATGTTTTCAATTGTTTTGAACGAAATTGAAGTTACAGGAGCGTTATAACCGATCTTAAGTGTGTTAGTGCGATTTCAATTTGATTATTATAGTTTGTAATGCGATCTGAGACCTGAAAAGTTGTCGACCACGCGAGGGAATAAACAGAGGTTGAATCGCACTTAGATTTCGAATTAAACTATAGTCACGCGTTCGAATCTTGCACGTGAAGATGTCGGTGTGTTTTGTTTGATTGAAAATTGAGTAATTTGGCCGCTGCGGGCTCGCGGAGCCGATGGCCGGCGGCGAGAAGTCCGGCGGGGAAAGGGGAAATCGACGGGGGGGGGGGGGGGTTTGGGAGTTTGAAATATTTACAACAATGGTCCCTGTAGTTTCTAATACTTTTTATTTTTGGCAGATTTTCATTTATTACAAATAACCAATATTGTTTTATCTATTTCTAAGATCATTATTTTTATTATTATTATTATTATAGTATTATTATTTCCATTAATATTATGGTTATTATTTTTATAATTAGATTAGCATTATTATTACTATTATTATTAGTTATTATTATTAGTTATTATTATTATTATTATTATTATTATTATTTTTGTAATTTTATTATTATTATTATATTTATAATTATTATTATTGTTATTATTATTAATTATTATTATTATCAGCAGAACTAACTTTATATTAATTCAAATTACAAGATGTTACATTAGTGGACTCAGGCAGGTTTTCACTAAACCTGAAGAGGTGAGTACTGACTATATCATCATCAGTACCACCAGGTGGAGAACTGTTGACAGGCTCAACAGCTGGAGGTTGATAAGGAACATATTGCAGTATGTCCAGATCAAACAACTCCACAGGGTTTTGTGGAATCTTGTCCTTTGGAGATTCATTGAACTTAACATGCAGAGTTTCTTCAACCACCTTTGTCCTACAGTTGAAGACTCTGTATGCCTTGCAAGTTGATGAATAACCAACAAAATACCCTGCATCCACCTTACTAGCAAACTTCTGGAGTGGGTTGCTAGTGTTGAGAATAAAACATGGACACCCAAAGGCTCTAAAGAATGAAATAAGAGGAGCCAAATGATGAAGAACTTCATAAGGAGTCTTCATCAACCTCTTATTCACTAAAGCTCTATTTTGTACATAGCAAGCTGTATTGACAGCTTCAGCCCAAAAGGTCAGTGGCAATCCTGAGTCAGCCAGCATTGACCTTGCAGCTTCAATGAGAGTCTTGTTCTTTCTCTCAACCACTACATTCTGCTCAGGAGTTCTAGGAATACTAAACTGCCTCTTAATTCCCTTGGACAGGTAGAAGTCATCAAGTGTGTGGTTTCTAAACTCTGTTCCATTGTCACTCCTCACACACTTGACCTGCAGGGAATACTGCTTTTCTACAAATAACACAAAGTTCATGATAGTCTTGGCTGCTTCATCCTTAGAGTGCAAGAAGAAAGTCCATACAAACCTGGAATAATCATCCACAATTACCAGGCAGTATTTCTTCTTTGCCATGCTCATCACTCTGACAGGACCAAAGAGATCCATGTGCAGGAGCTCCAAGCAGGCAGTGGACTTTGGTTCTTCTATTGAAGGGAATGAAACTTTGTGTTGTTTTCCTTTTAAGCAAGCAGTGCAGTTGTCTTCACACTTGAACTCCTTCAAAGGCAATCCTCTTACTAAACTATGGCTTATCAGCTGATTCATGTTCTTAAAATTAACATGCCCCAGCCTTCTATGCCAGAGAGTAGATTCTTGAGGAGATGCCTTGGAGAATAGGCAAGGATGGCCTTTTAGATCTATCTTTTTGGAAAGATCTAAGGCATACACTCTTCCTGTCCTGTTGGCCTTCAGGAGAGTGTATTCATCCAACACCTTGTCAATCAAATTTAGAACTTTAGATGACAGAATCCGACAGTTCTGGCTTGTGAAAAGGGCAACATGGCCTTTATCACACATTTGACTGACACTCAAGAGGTTGTACTTGAGGTTCTCCACATGGTTAACATCATCAAACCTTATTTCCCCATTGGAAACAAAGCCTTTCCGATGATGTAACCCTTTGCATCATTGCCAAAGGAGACAAATCCCTTCTTTCCTTGAGAGTAGTTATTAAGAAGGGAGCTGCTTCCAGTCATGTGCATGGATCCTCCACTGTCTACATACCAGATGCTTCTTTGGCATGTGTGAAGAACCCTGCAATCATAACCACATGTTAGTTAGTTTTAGAGACCCAAACCTGTTTGGTTTTGGGTCTGTTCTCAACTACAGGTGCAACACTAACAGGTGTGTTATATGTAACAGCCTGAGGTGAAGAAGATGGTGTAGAAGAGGAACCCTTTGGCTTGGACTTCCTTTTCTGTGGTTTCAACACAGGAGCATCTAAATGGTTGACTCTTCCCATTAGATGCTGAACCATCATCACCAGTTGTGTCTGACTTTGTGATAAAGCTTTCAGCTCTTCAGACACATTGGGACTTGCTGATGATGGATTCCTATTGCACCATCTTCTTTTGAGCAACCTCAGTTGTTGCCTGAGTAACCCCTACTTTCTTTTTAGATTTAGCTTTGGGCTTAGGGATTTCAGGCTTTGATGTTGCTAGTACAAACTTGGTTTCAAACTCATTTTTCATTTTATTTATTTGCTCTTTAACTCTCTCCTTTTGTTTGAGTTTGGATCCCCTTTTGTACCAACAATCATCAGTAAGATGATTGAACAAGCCACATATTTCACATGGCTTCTTCTTCATCTTATGTTGATCATCAACTAAAGAAGATGAAACTGCTGAAGACTTGTTCTTCAGCTGTTTGTTATCAGTACTAGTAGTTTTCTTCCCTTTAGTACCTGCTTTCCTGACCTCTTCTTTAGTTGTCTTCAAACCTTTTCTACTGTCAGTTTTCTTCTCTTCAGTGCTGGCAGTAGTTGAGGTTTGAACTTCAGGTGTTATCACTTGCTCTCCAGTACTTTCAGTACTTCTAGAGACAACACCTGAGTTGATCAACCTTTTGATCATGTGACAGTCAGCATTTGAACCATCAGCTGTTGTAGCATCAGCTGATTGGTTTTGGCAGGAGCTAATGCTGACTTTTATCTCTGATGATACTGAATCAGAAGATAGTAGGTCACATGATGAGAAGGATTGGTTATTGCTCTCTCCATCAGATTCAACTTCTGCTCTTAAAGTAAAATCTGTAAGAGGAGCAGTGTGATTATAACCAATGTCAAACTTCACATTGGAAGCTGATTGCTTGCTAAGAAGCATTTCAAAACCCTTGCATGATTGCACCCATCGATCACACTCTACTTGGGTGTTTGCAAGAGTTTCCTTGAGGTCTCTGTACTTCTTTAGAAGTACATCTTCCCTAGTTTTACCATCTTTATTTGGCATTTAAGCTTGTAAATCTCATCATTTTTCTCATTAAGTGCAGCCTCAAATTCAGCTTTCTTTTTGGAAATAGTGTGCTCTAGCTCAAGATTTTTATCTATTAAAGCTACATTTGCTTCTCTAATAGAAGCAAATGCTGCTATGCATGATTCAGAACAAAGCTTGGCTTTGGCCTCAGAGGATACCTGCGATGAGGCATTGGATGATGACCCCTCAGCAGACTCTATGGCCATCAGAGCAAGATTTCCAAATGGACTATCACCACCATGTTGACCAGCATCTTGGAGTAGTTGTTCTGACCAGATAGATCATCTGGCAGACTACTCCAGTCAACAACTCCTGGGGTGAAGAAGTTGTGTTGTTGAGGTTGTGTTTGATGATGAGATGGGGAAGATTGAGGCTCAGGAAGAGCCTGTGGTGGTTGAGCAGAAATTGCTTGAGTTTGAATGGGCTGAGGCACATAGTAGCAGGGGTATGGGTATGGCATATGACCCTGAGGCATAAAATAAGCAGGTGATGCCTGTGCATGCGATGGATGGCCAGAACTGGAGGAAGGTTGCCATCTGTGCTGTGAGCTATTGCTTGGAAAAGTCACAAAGGGTGCAGAGGAGTTAGATCCAGATGATCTACACTCCCTAGCAAAGTGTCCAAGCCTTTGGCACTTGTGACACCTCAACTTCCTCTTGTCAAAACCAACTTTGGTCTTGCCAGAGAGACCAGGGAATTTCCTGTCAGTTCTCTTGTAGAACTTTTGAGATCTGATATTTATCATTGCCATTTGGTTCAAAATATCCATCTCTTCCAGATCATCATCTGGAATGCCCTTTAAATCTTCTATCAAAAAGCACCAGTTATCACTGTTACCTCCTGAACTACTACTAACACCAACAAAAGCTTGTTCTGAGTTGGTAAAGAAATCAATATGCTCATCATAAGAACTCTCTGATGAAGCATATTCAGACTCCTAACTTATCAAGGCAGCATTGCCATGGACAAAGTCATCAGTGAGCTTACCAGAGGTGGACAATTTCCTCTTTTGCTCTATCTCTCTCTCAAATGTAAGTAGTTTCCCATGAAGTTGGGTGAGAGATAGAGTATCCAGATCTGCACTGGAGCGTAGGACAATAGTATAAGTGTCCCATCTCTCAGGCAGTGTTCTGAGGAATCTGTCGTTCATCTGGCTGTTAGAGTACTCTTGTTTGACCATCTTCAATTCAGAGATCAAACAAGAAAACCGCTCAAACTGCTGAGTCAGAGTCTCACCCTTCCTATGAGAGAATGTCTCATATTGTTGGGCGAGGATTTCCCTAGTATTTGCTAGGACCGAATCGGTTCCTCCGAATTGTTCCTTCAGAGCAACCCATAGGTCATGAGCAGTTTCATGATGCAAAAGCCCTGAGTAAATCTCATTTGGAATAGCCATGGCTAAAATTCCATGGGCTCTAGCATCAATCTCGAACAGCTTTAGATCTTCGTCCGAATATTGTCCAGGTTTCTTCGGAACCTGTTCATTAGATTCAGGGACGCTCACCATAGGCTTGTATGGTCCATGCACCACTGACTTCCAACAACCAGCACTGTTGACAGACAAGTGGTGAAGCATACGACGTTGCCATATGTTATACTCATTCCTCACAAGCATCGGAGGCTTGGTTGAGGAACCAGTATTGTGAGGATCGTTCTTTGGTGTTGTCATCTCAGTTTTTAGTCAAACTCAAGTTTAAACAAAACAAATGTAGCTCAAAACCACCAGAGAACCTCAAGTTTACGGCCAGAAACAGCAGAATCTCACTCTCTACAGCTAATTCTTGCAAATTGCTAATTTGATCAAACGTAGAGATCAAAAGAGCAGTTTCAAATGATCAATAGTGAAATCGATCAATGATTAACCTGCTCTGATACCATTTGACAGGATCTCAGCCTCTAGTTTGATCAATTAGGTTGTATTCGCAGCGGATTTAGGACGAAAATTAGCAATTAATGCAAGAACATAAAGAATATTGCATGTAAAGTAAATGTAGAGAGAGAGAACAATTCTGCCTAAAAGGAATAATATTCTGTTTGTCTCACATGTTTCGGCGCAAAATACAATTAGGTCACTGCCCTTTTATAGGCAAAAGACCCATACTGTTGTCAGATTCCACTGACATTAACAGTTATTTAACTAACTACTGATAGAACACTTAAACTACTGAAGATGTCACAACAGCTGACATCTTCTTACAAAATTACTAAGTGTTCTACCTATTACAAGTACTGAAAAGGAAACTACTGAAAAGCTACAACGATGAAGAACAAACTCTTCAGTCGTTTACAACTATTGAACTATAACAGCTGAAGAACAAACTTTTCAGCTGTTGTACAAACTACTGAAAGAAAAAATATAAAACTACTGAAAAGAAAAACCATCACAACAACTGAAGAAGACTTCTTCAGTGTTGTGACAAACTCTGAAGCTTCAGCACTTTGGTCTTCAGACTTTGGTCTTCAGATGATTCATCAGCTGATGACTTCAGTAGTTATCATCAGCTGATGTCTTCAGTCATTGTCTTCAGACTTTGTGCATCAGTAGTTGATCTTCAGTTCTTCAGTTCTTCAGACTTTGATCTTCAGCTCTTCTGTTCTTCAGACTTTGATCTTCAGCACTTGTCTTCAGTACTTGAAGTCTTCAGTACTTGTATTTATCAGTACTTCAGACTTCAGTACTTATCTTCAGCACTTTGAGATCTTCAGCTGTTGTACTTCAGATCTTTGATCTTCAGCTGTTGATTCTTCAGACTTTGTCAAACTGCTGATGAAGGTCTTCAGCAGTTGTTGTGATGTCATGTGGGACTTAGAGATTTTCCTGATCTTGGCTCATTGGTTCTTTTGGTCCAACATGTATATAAATAAATATGTTATTATAGTATAACACTATCTCAGACTATAGTAGCTATTGCTGTAAAAATAGCACATTGTTGTAATTTTGATAATAAGTGTTGTTTTGGATCTAACAAGTGTTATCTTTATCTTATTAACTCTTGTTTTAGTATTATGTAGTGTTATTTTAATATTATTCTTTCAAGAGTTCGTTTTTTACTTGTTCTTCAATAGTTTTTATAAAATAAGATAATAGCACAGTTTAATAACAATAATAACACAATTTAGTTTGTATAACAGCATAATTGTAAATATTTTAAAAAAGATTATTTTCTGTAGAAAAAGTATGACAATATTATATGCATATTAAACATTAAAAAAATCTTGATTTATGATAAAATTATTTAAATTAACAATAATGTACATGAACGTTATTTTAGTTAAAAGTTGACGAAAATAACTTTCTATTAAAAAAGTCAATATAAAACTTCTCTTAACACGAGAAGTTAATTACGTAACTGATCTTTAAAATTGACTAAATTACCCTTAATCTCATTTTAATTACTAATTGATGATGTGTAATCAATATTACCCTCTCATTTAATTAATCAATGCGTAAGATCTGTTCTCACGTTTTTAGATAACACATAGTTTGTATCAAAACCATCTCTACGCGTATGCATATATATAACATATATGTATATATGTATATATATGTGTATGTATATATATATGTACATATATGTATATATAATATATGTTTATATATGCATACATACATATATATATATGTGTGTGTGTATATATATATACATAAATATGTGTGTGTATATATATCTACCTATTATAATAAAATAGGTAGATATGGTATGACATGTGTCAGCATCACAAGTTTTTATCAAAATTTTCTCGCCTCTCTCTCTCCTATTAAATACCTACTTTAGCTACTAATAATATTATTTGATATTTTCTAGATTAAAATATTTTTTTATAAATTAAGAAAAAGATTTTTTTATCAATGTTATTTATAAATAAACAAATTTTAATAAATAATATTTTTTTCTAAAATGTCAAACTTTTTTAAAAATACGGTATTATAAAATTAGTAAATTATTTAAAAAACCAAAAATAATTTAATTTAGCAGTTATGATAATAAAATTTTTTAAAAAAATAATATTTTATATGGTTTGTTTTAGAACAAAATATTATTTAAAAAAATTAAAAATAAAGTTATAAAAAATTGATATCACTGTTTTATTACTTATAGTATTTAGTCATACATAATTTTAATCATATCATATTTTAGAATATCATTTATTTTCCATAAATTTCATTATATTAATATTTTATTATTCAACCTGTGTAATACACAGGTTTTCTAAGGCTAGTTAATACTAAAAAGTAATTTAGGGGGACACTTGTCACATTCCTAGATCCCCTAAGTTTGTATTTACCGCACCTCTCTCCCCTTAAATAGTTATCTAAATTAAAGATTAAATAGTTTTACTTATTTTTAAGATTAAAAGTATTTTTAATAAACTAAAAAATATTTTTTATTAATGTTATTTCTAGAAAACAAAATTTTTATAAAATAAGAGTTTTTCTAAAACGTCAAACATTTTCAAAATATTAAATATCTTAAAATTTACGTTTTTAAAAAGTAACCTTCTTTATAAACTAAAATAATTAAAATTAGGAGTTACAATAAGAAACTTTTAAAAATGATATTTTTAATATGTTTTTTTTTGGAAAAAATGTTAACTTTTTTTGAAAATAAAATTAAAATATTACTTATAACTATTCCTCATATGTAAATTTAATCATATCTTATTTTAAAATATCATTTTTTATACTTTATAAACTTTTATCATAATTATATATTATTTTTAACTCGTGTAATTATACACGGGTTTACTAAAATAGTATTATATAAGTAACAACTAACAACTAATCAATTTTATTTTTTTAACTCGTGTAATACATTTAGTTGTATTTATGTTTTTATGTTATTTTAGTAATTAACTATCCATCTCCCGTGTAATACACAGGTAACTAAAGTTAGTGTATATATATATATACCTATTATAATAAAAGAGTAACTTGGTATGATATGTGTGAGCACACAATTCTTCTTACCAAAATTTCTCGATTCTCTCTTATATTAAATAATTACGTAATTACTATAATTTATTTAACATTTTTTTAGATTGAAATAATTTTTTATAAATTAAAAGAAATATTTTTTATTAATGTTATTTCTAAATAATAAATTTTTATAAATAAAATTTTTTTAAAATATCAAACTTTTTTAAAAATACGATACATTATAAAATTAGTGTTTTTGAAATGTAAATTATTTAAAAACCAAAAATAATTTAATTTAGGAGTAATGATAATGAAATATTTTAAAAAATGATATTTTTATACGGTTTGTTTTAGAACAAAATATTATTTTTTTAAAAAAATTTAAAAACAAAGTTATAAAAAATAATATCACTGTTTTATTACTTATAGTACTTACTAATACGTAATTTCAGTCATATAATATCTTGAAATATTATATTATTTTCTATGAATTTCATTATATTAATATTTTATTTATTCGACGCGTGTAATACATGGGTTTTATAAAGCTAGTGTGTGTGTGTGTGTGTGTGTGTGTGTGTGTGTGTGTGTGGTGTGTGTGTGTGTGTATAAACTAGCAAACATACCCGCGCGATGCCGCGGGATGTGTTGTTTGTATATTAATCCAACGTAATGAGATTAATAGTGAAAGAAAGCTGCTACAACTTGCTAAACCACTGCACCAAACAGAACTAAACATAAAAACTACACAATAACAAACTAACCCGGCTGAAGATGCATGACTGTGAATGGTTGTGTGTTGTATATCTGCTCATGTTGTCTCCAAGACCGCAACTGAATTACCCTGCGCCATTCATTTTGACCCATTACCAAAACCATCCATTTTGACCCATACCAATATCACCCGTTTTGACCCATACCAAACCCCATTCATACTGACCCATAACCAATACCACCCGTTTTGACCTATAACCAATACCATCCGTTTTCACCCATACGCCATAACCAATGCCACCCATGTTGACCCATACCAAATTCAATGGTTTAGAGCCATAACCAATATCACTGATATCACCCAAGCTTACCCGTACCAAATATTAATAATTTCGACCCCTAACCAATATTACTTATTTTAACCCACAACCAATACCACAAAGTTGACCCATAACCTATATCACTCATTTTGAGTATATCAATCCATATTTTTGACCCATAACCAATACCACCACTTTTGACCTAAACCAAATATCAATCGTTTTGACCATAATTAATCCCACCATTATGACCCATAACTTATACGCCTGTTACCTGTTTTCACCCATAACGAATACCACCCATGTGACCCATACCAAATTTTAATCATTTTAAGCCATAACCAATATCACCCATTTTGGGACAAACCAATATCACCCATTCTGGGCCATAACTAATATCACCCAAGCTGACCTATACCAAATATCAATGATTTCAATCCATAACCAATGTCATCCATTTTGACCCACAACCAATGTACCCAAATACACAAACCGGGAACTAAAACAGAGAGTACAAACCTGTAAATCGGAGTAAAACCTTTTACTCGGAACCTGAGGAAAGCCTCACCGACCTGCAATTTCTTCAATTGAATCAAAAGGGTGTATGAAACTGTTGATTAAACTTAAAATAGATAAACGGTGACATACCTTCGAGAAGTTCGCCGGAGAATCAAGAAAATCTTCAATGCCAACCGGGAAGCATGTCAATCAAACACTCCGATATGCTACTGGTGGTTGATTGTTGATTGCAATTAACAGGAGTACACATTTACAACTACCTTTTAGCACGTCTCAGATGAGCGTGCGCTCAACATCATGCACCCGAATGCAGGCCTCAGATGAACAATAGTTCAACATCATCGACCACTTATAAGCAATAATCGACAATCGCAATCGTAAACAAATGAGTAGCAATTAGGACAAATTAAGGTTTGACCTCATCCAAATCATAAAACAAACCCAAAAGATCCATCTCAGATGAATAGGTACTCATCGTGAAGTAACCCACATAAGAAAAATCAACATAACCTGAAAAAACATGGCAAGAGATCACAACAATCTCTCTCGCGGAGCCTCCTCCCAAACAAAAGAAACAGAATATGAATCGCGTCTGTAGAGTATCGATTTCAACATAAATTGTAATCATAATCGGAAAAAACAAACTGGAAAACAATGAAAAGAACAAAATAAGGCTCAGATCTGTTAATAATGATAATCAGAACAAAGATGAACAAACCGCCATGGCTGCAAACATCATGGCTGCTTCAACGGTAGAAACACCAATTTCCACCGCGAAACCTCCGGAAATTACCCCGCGAAGATACGGTAAGTTTCAACCTTCGTTCGATTCACTCAGACAACACAGATTCATCATCATCGCCGACAGCCACCGACACCTCCACTAAAACCTAGAAAACCCAATTGAAACACAACAAACCCCTTTCTCTTACTGAGGCTTAGATTTATGTATTGATCATCACAGTCATAATGTAACAGTTTTTCCGGCGCTAAGGTAATCGTTAAACGAGACCAGGTTGTGGTTGCACGCCGACCGTGGATGCCAAGGCAGGGAAACTATTACCGGTTTCATATAAATTCAGAACTGAATCGGAAAAAATGGTCTCAGATGAAGACTCGTTCATCATCATCGACATCAATGAACAACTACCTCACAACATAATAAGATAACCAACCAAGATTACTTCTAACACACGTATAGCAATAATTGAACTGATACTCGGTTGCGGCTGCATAACGAAAATGGATGCCAAGCCAAGGCAACCGGCACCGGTTCTCATAAAAAATCACCGATAAACGATAGGCAATGGTCTCGGATGAAGACATGTCCATCATCATCGACAACAACAAACAACAGTCTCAGATAAGCATTCGCTTAGCATCATCGACGCCAACACATCAGATATCCAAAATAGGAGATCATCTAGAAAGGACAAAGACAGCCAACGGCCACAATAAGGATGCGAAATGCCAGCACAACCAGAAAACGCACCACCGCAACCACCAACAAATCCCACCATGATGAACACCACAACCAGAAAACCCACCACCGGCACCATCTACACAGAACCAACTAACAAATGAAGGACTTTAAAAAGGCATAAAGTCAAACAATTGTAGGAATATAAGTCAGTCATTACTATAACAGAAATATAATGTGTAGGATGAGTTCATATTTTCAAGTTCTCTAAACCTGCAATGAATAATTTTCTATCTAGGTTTGATAAATTACAATAGTTCTAAACTACACCAAAAGTTCAAACACATCAAACATCAACAACCAGCTTAACAAAATTTGACTCCTATGCCATGTATGGATATCAAACATCTACAAGTCATTTATACAAAATGAGTTCAAAGCAAGTAAGATCAAACAAATTACCTAACACCAGCATCACCAACAATCCCAATAGCCATACCAGCAGAAAGCCCGCAAGGCCACAAGCAAGCCCAGAAGAAAGATGAGCATACCCATCAAAAAGATAATACGATTTTGGCTTAGGGTTAATCCCAGTGCTAATAATCACAGCAATAATCAACCCTAAATCCCCAACACTCCAGCCATAACAACCGGCGCAATCGACTTCATCACCAGCTTCGGCCTCATCACTCCCATCGACGCCACACCAACAGCCACCACCACGTGCGTGTGTGGTGTTAGTTTGGAGCCATGGGGTTCTTTGAATATGTTTGGTGAATTGATGAACAACAAAAACACAGAAAACCCCCAAAATCGACACCAATCGGAACCCCAAAACCAATCGGAACACCAATCGGAACTCACGAGATAACAGCCACGATCACACCAATCCAACTTCGTGAAACACCAAAACAAAAACCAGATCCAGAGACGAAAACCAAAGAAGAATACAGATCCAGGGTTTGAAGACCAAAACCAAGGAAGAAGACGAACCACTTCGTGCAACAACAAAGGCCGGTGTGAGGGTCGCTTACCCGTTGTGGCGACGGTCGCCGGTGCGAAGGTCGCCGGTGGGGGGCGATGGTGCGGTGGTCGCCCGTTGGGCGAGAGAGAGAGCAGAGCGAGAGGGAGAGCGCCGAACAGGGGGGAAAGGGGGTGTCGGGCCTTACTGTAGTACTGTAGCTAAACCTTATATCTTTAATATATATATAATATATATAAGAGGAGAAAGAGATAGATATGCAAATGGGTTGAAGTATACAATTAAGCCTATTTCCTTTCCATTCAATTCAAGAATGGAATATATTAAAACTTTATGTACGTTAAAGGTGGAATCACGTGTGATTTTGGAGGGAATATTGAGATTTCTTATTGATTGCTTAATTCTTTTCGTGTAACCAAACATATTCCTATACTCCTATTTATAATGGTGCCCTTGTGTGTCTGGAATATGGTAAGTAACTTGCTAATCGATCTGATAAGGGATTAATTTGATGGGCAGTATAATTGGTATGTCTTTGTTTCTTTCTTTCTATATATGCTTTTTGTTTCTCATTTCAGAGTTCACAAAGTAAAACGACCAAGAGGAGGTACGCTTTAATCATGTGAGTTTAAAGAATTAAACTATGATATTTGTGTTTGTTAAAAAACATCAAATCAAGATGATTTTTGCAAGAATTCAAAATTGTATGAGAAACGGATTTTTCCTATAATAGAGAAATAAGGTAATAATTAGTCGCTACTTATAGGAGTAGGAGCTCTTAAAAGATAGTAATTTCCCTACACGCTACGTTTGTATAGGATTTTAATATATTTCAGTCTCATACTGATTGTAAAACTATACATAATATAATATAAAATACTGGTGTGTATCTAATTACTTATTACTCGTCATGTTGGCATGTTTCTTCATGGGTATCAATGAATCTCTATTTATACTTAAGATTACCTATTTTTATCATAACATGATCTCAAACACATCCAAAAAGCCAACTTGAAGCGGGTATACATGAACGATATTGCCTTTTAATAATATCACAGATATCACTTAGTAACATATACGCACCAACTCATATAAAAAATTATTATTAGTCTCACAACACGTTCCTGTCAAGTGTTTTGGGCTTCTAACTTTCTTGTTGAATTTAGATTGTCCATGATCACCCCTTTGCATTATAACCAGTTAACCACCCAAATATTTAATCGTAAACTACAACCATATAGATCACATATCCACGCATAGCATAGATATAGATCATGAAAAATACACACGTGTTTTGTTTTTCGCACAACGTTGATTGTTTGTTCTCGGTTAGAAATCGGAAAAGAGGAGTACGTAGTGTTCCATATGAGCATTTTTTTAATCTTTCGAAGTTGAAACATGAACAATTGGTTACATCGTATCCTAAACCTGATGCAGTGGCAAAGGATCAGCTTCAACACTTTAGTCACGATCATGTGCTAAGCCTAGTGCATCTACAATGGCCAAATAACACAAATGAAACTGCCGACCTTAAAGATGAAGATGAAGATGAAGATGAAGATGAAGATGAAGATGATTTTGTGGAGGAAGACCACCATGTTAGCCAATGCAACATGTGTAAGGAACAAATCTGGTCATTTCATTTGTGTTACTACCACTGCAAGTCTTGTGACTATTCATTGCACAAATTCTGTGCAGAACTCCCCATGACCCAACAAAATCACCCATTACATCCTGGCCATGATCTTTCGTTCGAACATCCTGGATCTTTTGAATTTAAATGTTTAGTGTGCAAACTTAAGTGGAAGAATGTCTATAAGTATTATTGTTTTAGCTGCAAGATTCACATGGATATAATATGTGCTACTATTTCAGAACAAAAGATAAACCACCCTAGCCACCCTCACCAATTAGGACGAATGTTCGGGCCCATAGTATCCACGTGTGTAGCTTGTGGTAATAAACATGAGGGGGACTTCTTTCAGTGTCCCACATTTCGGATCAGCCTAGATTGCGCATTGTTGCCTACCAAGTTACTAATACAAATTCATACTAATGGGACTTTCGTTCATGTTCATCCACTTACCCTTGCCTATTCCTTTCCGTATCCGGATTTAAAAGCTAAATTCTTTCCCACATGTAGAATTTGTGATGGTGCTTTTTATGTTCATTTGTGGATATACAAATGTGATAAATGTCTATATTATGTGCATGTTGATTGCGCAACTTCAAAGAGAGAGCCATTTATGTCCATCTTCCTGCCTGCAAGTAAGCAATCTCTTCCTCTTTTTTATTCTAAGCAATCTCTTCCTCTTTTTATTCTGCTAGTTCGTGTGAAAATTATCCTAGTTTAATTTAAATCATATAATTTGTCAGGCCTCGGTAAAACTTCTAAAAATTTTAAAGAAGATGAGCATTTAAATTTGCTCCGGTGTCCATTTCAAGATGAAGGTGACAACCTTTTAAAGCGACACATTTCTTATCAAAAGGATTTTATTGGTGAACAATATGATGATGAAATTCTCAATCATTCAAGTCATCAGCATCCACTCATCCTTTACAACAAGCAAACTTCACAGGGTAAAAATAAAGCTTCTATACACGACCCCATGAAAAGAATTCAATTACTATGTCATGGATGTGTGAAACCAATCACGACTGTACAATTTTATATGTGTTATCAATATGGTAATCAACAATGTTGTTTTGTTCTTCATGAGTGGTGCACCAAGCTACCCTCAGAAGTACAAAACCATATATGTCATCCTGAGCATTCTCTTTCTCTCCTGCCAAAAATCCCTAGCATGTTTTTTGGTGTGTTCAAATGTTCCATTTGTCTATTACCATCAAATGGTTTTGCGTACGGATGCACGAGATGTGATTTTTATATTGATATCAATTGTGCTTTCATACCTAAAGAAATCACACATGACGCACATCCAGATCATCTCCTTTCAAAAGTAAATCCTTTCACTAAGCTATCGGAAAGGTATTGCGGGGCGTGTAAATATTCGATGAACACAAGTTTGGGGTTTCATTGTCCCTCTTGTGAGTTCTACATTCATATAGAGTGTGCTTTCTTATTGCCTAAAATGATTAAGCACAAGTGTGATAAACATCCTTTGAGCTTAAGATACACTCCAGTGGAGAACCATATTAGCAAATACTTTTGTGAAATATGTGAGGATGAATTTAACCCTTGGCAGTGGTTCTATCATTGCATAAACATCCTTTGAGCTTAAGATACACTCCAGTGGAGAACCATATTAGCAAATACTTTTGTGAAATATGTGAGGATGAATTTAACCCTTGGCAGTGGTTCTATCATTGCACTACATGTGACCAGTCTATGCATGCTGCTTGTGCACCCTTAATACTTCAGTGTGAGCAAGCTACATATAAAAATTATGATAGATGTGTTTACAAGTATCTCAATATCAAATTTAGAGGAACACTTGAAATAAAAGGCCACTCGCATCGCTTGACCTTTGTTCAAGGGCTTGAGAGCGATGGTGCGTGCTTTAAGTGTGGCATCTCGTTGCAGTACAAGTTGATCTTTAGGTGCTTAGAGTGTGAGTTTGCATTTCATCATAAGTGTGCTTCTTCATTTGTTAGTGATTAGGTTCACTGGCTTATACTTTGGTGGAGCCATACACTATTGTAAATTTACTGTGTCCAGTAAAAAGGTTGTCATAGCTTGAGTAACATAAATAATCAAATCAATAGTTGATGTACTTGTGTCATACATCTAGTTGTTGTACAATTTATTAAAAGATTTACTCAGGAATGTTCGAGCCCTTTGTATTGAATCTTTTCATCCATTTATTTTGAGATGAGGTAAGATTAGATATCGTTTTATGAGATAGCAGGTTGGTATGAGATGGCGGGTCTTTTTGTGATTGTGGACGGAATCTCAGTAGGAAGTGCAGAGGCAGTGCTTGTTAAGGCGTTTAGCACAAGAAATGAAAGTATAGGAGAAAGATCCAAAGTCCCTCCGAGAGGTGGAATAAGTGAATAACCCCGTGAAAGATGTTCAAGTAGGGGTAACATAAAGTACTACTGAAAGATAGGTTAACCATTTTTATTTAGAAATCTAGCATATTGTAGTTTAATGATTAAATCAATCAATAGTGTTTGATAAACAAAATTCAGTGATGAATGATAATGTAGGTTTCTAGAACATACATGAGGGGATTCACAACGACTAGAGGTGAGTTAGAAACCAGGTGGGAACTAGCCTCACAACCAACAATGTATTATCAATGTTCAAGAAATTCAAAACACCATTAGATACCACAGGCGCTGCCACTGAGTCGATTAATCCATTAATCCAAGCAAGTCACAAGGCCCCGACTCTTCCTGTTGACTTGAACCTCTTGTAGTCTTATGATGAGAGCATCTCTTTACTTAAACATTACAAACATCTTCAATTGACCGTACGTTTTCAATCGGTTGTGTCTCCGGAATGACCTCGTCAGGATAACCAATTTGACTAAACGCAAAGTTTGTAAAAGCCTCATCAAGATACAAACTTTGGCCGAACGGACCATCCCAATGACCTGACATTTTCAGGTGGAATGGATTTTTAAAAAAATTAAGAAAGAAAGGAGAGAAAATAAATAGAAACATGATGATTTTTAATAAAATATGAGGTAGTACTTATCGGGTAAAATGTAAAATTTTGGAAAATTTTAAATTAATAAAGCCCAACGGCTCTTTTCACACACCCCAAGATCTAACTACTCCTTTTCCACGCTACCATGCTCGCGTCATCTGGCTCGTGAACCAGCCGCACCTGCATGTTATGGTGTGTGCGACCAGGTGCAACGCCAGTGGCTCGCGGCTCGACAACGCATAGTCTGATTGACATGCGACAAACCCATTTTCTTTTATTATATACAGAAGATTTACACAACTAACTTACTAATTAAAATTATCAAAAAAACTTTAAAATTATCAAAAAAACCAAGTTGAATATGGTAAGGACTCTAACATAGGTTCGTAGAGTCCGACTCATCATAGGCTCGATGGGTATTTGGTAGAGGCCCCATGGGCTTGGGGCGAGCCAAGATTAACCGGGTCTAACAACATATAGAATCTCTGTAAACAGGTTCAAAACCGAAAATAGTGTTTAGTATTGTTTTAATTTTGATCACTAAGTGTAATGGCAAGGGGTCCGAGCATTGAATCAGCTCATGCGTCAACGACAGCTTTTGTTAAAACATACTATACAATTTGCAACATGATGTACAGTAAAGTACAAGAGTTTAAGCAGGATGTATTATTTTTGAAGCACAACTCTTTAAACTAGACTACCTAAACAACTATTAATGCATGCATACACTTGTCATAATCAACTTTCTCTTTTATCTTTTAAAACTTAAACGTCCTAACTCTTTTTTTTCCGGAAATTTTAGGCACACCGTAGGAAATGTGGAGAAAACCGGACCTAACCGTCATGATGCCGTGACTGTTTGAAGCCTAAAGGTCATTGTTCGGCCTAACCGTGACGGTTTGGGCTTCAGCGAATTTTCTGCACCTCGGGATTGGGTTAATTTCGGGATTGGGTTAATTATTGGGATTGTGTTAATTATTGGGAGTGAGTTTTATGGGTTTGGTGGTGTATATGTCACGGTCGGTCAAACCGTGACATATTGGGTATAATGTTTAAATTTTTAATCATACTAGTTTGTGTTTATTTTTATTTATCATACGGTTGAACCTAATCGTGACATAAGAGTTTGTGTTTTGTGTTTATTTTTATTTTATCATATTACGAGTATTTTTTCTGTTTGATCGTCATCGCTTAGTCTCGTCGAAAACTACAAAAACGAATATCGACATTATCATAAACATCGGTTGTGTTTTTATTTTATCACATTACGAGTTTGTGTTTTTGTGACGTTACGACTTTATATATAAAAACGAATATAGAAATTATCATAAACATTATATACAATTACATAACAAGTTGGTTCATATATATACCATTAACATTATCAAAATTACAAACATTATATATAATTACCATTACAAACAACCAAACAAACATAACAAATTGGTTAATTGTTTATCATCATCATCATCATCATTATTATTATTATTATATAGATGATCGTAATCGGTTTAGAGATGGTTTAGGGTAGCTTTAAAACGTCACGGTTTGTACACGTACGTATCCGTGACGTTTTTTATTTTCTTTGTACACAATATAATTAGATGTTTATTATTTTCTAGTATAAAAATTATTATTATTATTATCAGATGTTTATTATTTTTAGAAATTTTTTTGAGTCAAATCAAATCAAGACGAAATCAGATTTAAAAATATTTTAAAGTGTCACGGTTTGGCCAAATCGTGATCTTTTGATTCAAAAAATATCTCAAATTATCACAGTTTGACCAAACTGTGACCTTTAAGCTTCAAACCCTCATGGTTACCCTCATGGTTAGGCCTAACCGTGACGGTTAGATCCGATTTCTCCACAAAAATACTTGTGGTGTCCCCAGCAGAACCATTTTTTTATTATTAAGGAAGAGAAGTACTATTTCTGTTATTATTTAAACTAGCTTTAGTGAACCCGTGTATTACACGGGTTGAATAAATAAAATAAAATTTTATTAATTCCAAAACGATATTTTAAAATATACGATTAAAATTACGTATGAGTAAAAATTATAAGTAATAAACAATGATATCAAATTTTTATCAAAGTATTGTATGAGAAAACCATTGATATGTACATGAGTTTAAAATTTTAATTAAATAACCTAACGTGACAATAAAAAAAGTACAATATTAAATAATCTTGTCTCGAGCAATTATAAATTATAAAAATGTAAAATATGATAGTGTAAGTAAAAATTATATGAAATTTACTAAAGAAAGAGACTCATAGAAAGAAGTGTCCGTAATGCCTTTTGGTACTAATAATAAGCTATAAATCCATAATCATGCACATATTTAGTTGAGTTTACTATTAAACTTACACTCACGTGATAATTCAACTAAGCATGGACAATGCAAAAATCAATTAAAAGAACCTTCTAAATTCCACACTAAAAATGACTACTATATATCTTAATAGAATTGATTAAAGAGTTCTACCTAAATAAAAAATATATAATAAAAGCTGGACAAAAAGAAAACATAAGTAAGCGTTATCTAATAAATTAAAGAAAACACTTATAAAATAAAATATGACAAAATAAGAACACGCTTTAAAATTAGTTAAAAACATCTTAAATTTTGGAAAATAATATTTTGTTGATGGTAACAAATAAAAAAAGAAAAAAAGACGGTAATAAAATAAAAGACAATTGAAAATACTGATGTCTAATTTAAATACTTTTTAATAGTATTTTATTTTAATTTGTAAAAACAATTCTTCGTTTTTACTAATAGTAGTTTCTATAGAAAAAAACATATAAAACATTATAATTGATGTGCCTTTGAGTGGTACTATACCATCTTAAGGTAAACGTTTATATTAGAATTATGACTTATTTTGTCTTAAAAAATAAAGATTTGATAAGAAGATATTTTAAAAATTAACCAATAGAGTTTGTAGAAGTAAAAGTAAGAGATATAGTTTTTTAGTTTAAAATAGAAGGGTTTTAATTTATATCCGGTTAATTTTAGATGGAATTATATTTGGAAACAAAATATGTATTTAAAAAAATTAATACAAAAATGATAGATTGAATTCTTTTGGGCGGAAAAATATTTATTGTTAAATGTGAAGATGTCATGTGACATTAGATAAGTCTAAAAAGTGACATGTGGTATTAGGTGAGTCTAAAAAATGATATGTGATAATTTTAATTACCCTATTATTAAAGTAGTAGGATTTTATGAAAGATATTATGTCTGAATAATATATAAAATATATTATATAATTTATAAAATACAATTAATTTAATAATTTTTTTTATATATTGACCACCAATGTTTGTGATTTCTTTCTTGCAATATATCTATCCTTTTTAAGAATATTTTGGCCTTTATTCCTTTTTATTTTTATTTTTTTTTTTTTTTTGGTTTTGTTTTCTTTTTTATTTTTACAAATACACAACTCCACGTGACAAGATGTGCAGCGTGACGTGAATATTTTTTATTGATTTTTTGTTTCTTTTGTTTTTCCCTTTAATTAAGTTTAGGCTTTACATTAATCGGTAAACTCACCGGTTATATAGTTTTTACAATTTTAATACTCACACCATATCTATATTACCATTTCAGAATATACCACAGCGGATGTCGACACCGCCGCTACGCGTGGGTGTCATACTAGTTAAGTACGATCAGAAATTATCATAAAAATTATAGAAATTACATAACAAGTTGGTTCATACATATACAATTAACATTATCAAAATTACAAACATTATATATAATTACCATTAACCAAACAAACATAATTATTTTTTATCATCATTATTATTAGACAAAATTACAAAAAACGTCCTTTAAGTTTATATAAAATTACAGTTATCGTCCTTTATCTTTAAAAAGTACTCTAAACGTCCTTTATGTTAACATTTTGTAACAGATATCGTCCTTTACACTAACTGCCGTTAAGTTTTTCCGTTAAGTCAAGGGCAATTTGGTCTTTTTGACTCTAAAGGACTATTAATGTATTTTTTCCAAACATAAAGGATGTTTCTGTCACTTTTTTTATCTTTTATTTAATTTATGTATTTTTATAAGAATACATATACATATGATTTTTATATAACGAATATATATATACATATAAATTCATACATAATTAAATATATTAAATATTTTCATGCACGTATAGCTATTTAATTATATTCACTTACGTCTTATATATATATATATATATATATATATATATACACATTATTTTTTTCATCCACGTATTATAATATAAATAAATAAATAATATAAATTATACAATAGATATTTACAGATAATACGTGGATGAAAATAATTAAATAATATATATTATGTTATTTAAAAATAATATGTAGATGTATTATTGTAAAAATACATAAATTATGTAAAATAAAAGAGTTGCAGAAAGCGTCCTTTACGTTTGGAAAAGTCTACATTAATAGTCCTTTAAAGGTAAAAAGACCAAATTACCTTGACTTAACTGAAAAGTTAACGACAATTAGTCTAAAGGATGAATTCTGTTACAAAATTTAACATAAAGGATGTTTAGAGTACATTTTAAAAATAAAGGACGATGCCTGCAACTTTATATAAACTTAAAGGACGTTTTCTGTAATTTTGTCTTATTATTATCTTTACCTTTACTCCTATATAATACACTAGCTATAGTAACCCGTGTGTTACACGGGTTGAATAAATAAAAATTTAATATAATAAAATTTGTTAATTATAAAATAATATTTTAAGATATAATATCATTGAAATTATGTATTAGAAATGATTGTAAGTTATAAAATAGTGATATCAACTTTTTAAAACTTTATTTTTTTAAGAAAAATAAACTTTTTGTTCTAAAACAAATCGTATAAAATTGTCATTTTTAAAAATTTTCTTATTATAACTCTTAAATTTAATTATTTTTGGTTTTAAAAAAATAACTTTTTAAAAATACCAATTTTAAATATTTCATATTTTAAAAAAAGTCTTATGCTTTAAATAAATTTATTATTTTATAAAAAAATTATTTATTTAGAAATAATATTAATAAATAGATCTCTTTATTAATTTATTAAATCAAAAAAAAGTTAAATAGTATTATTAGTAATTAATGTAATTATTTAATAGGAGAGAGAGGCGGGAAAATTTGATGAGAGTGATTGTGGTGTTGATACGTGTCATCACAGATACCTTTTTATGAGAGTAGGAAGATAAAGAAAGGGCAAAAAGAATTTTTGTAAGACGCGCCCTATGGGCTCTGCTCTACGTTCTTCTGTTGTCCCTACCCCATTCAGTGGCCTTTGCATTAACAACAACGGTTTCAATCACCCTAATCGTCACCTCAATAGCCTTCAAATCCTGGTACTCTCATCTTTCTTTATCATCATCAAAGCTTAAAAATCAGTTCATCTTCTTGATTTTATATCTGATTTAGGTTTTATGAATTTGTTGAGTGCTCTTTGTTATTAGGTCACAACTAAACACAGTAGGCATGCCCTTGACCACGAGATCGAGTGAAGCAATCAACAAGGGTTTGAGCTCATGGACCAGTTTTAATTTCATTTTTGTTTATTGAGGCTATTGTTCACTTGGGATTATTTTCTTGATTTTGTTTCCAACTCTGTTTGGTGTTTCATGTGGAACTCATATCTGATTTAGGTTTTATGAATTTGTTGAGTGCTTTAGTTTTAAATTAGATGTTCAATAAGAACTTGTTATCCGATTCGGGTTTTATGAGATTATTTCCTTCGGTGAATATTTGTAGTTCTATAAAACTCTGCCATTAGCTCATGTTGGATACATAATTATATAGATACTATAAAATGATGTATTTATTATTGGTTGTTTGTACTAACCATTTGACTTAGGTTTATGAGACAAAGCACCCCCTAATTTCAGATAGCTCAGGTATTAAGCTCATCTTATATTGCTATTTTTAGATCTTATTTTTTCTCCAAACAGGGTTGATTACTTCAAAAAAAATTCATATGTATCTTGCATTACAGTTATGTTTGAAGATACCGGACCTTTGTTTGTCTAAACCCAAAACAAGCATGTGCTGATTATGAACATCTAAGGGATTATTTACGAGTGGTGTTTATTTTTATCTTCATTGAATAAACACATTAGTAGTCAAATTATATTAATGTATAAAATACAAGCCATTAATTAAATATCACTGATTACTAAGTACATTTAGTCATTTACACTACATAAACGAAATTTTCTTAACCTTTACTTGTATAAAATTTTTTAACTTTATTGAAAATTGATAGATATGTAGGCATTTTTGCTTAAATGGCTTAACATTTATCTTTTTTCATGCAATATGTGTTGTTGATGTTGTATTATGTGAAATTGAGGTTTTCCTATGTTGATGGGTAAGACAGTTGATGTTTCTGGTTTCCCCACTTTAGAATCTGCAGATGTAGTCAAGGCAACTCTGGAAAGATATACTTATGTAGGAGTATTGAGGCTTTAAAGTATGCTAGAGTCTAATTTACAACTAAAGCTAGACCAACAACATGAATTTATGGTATGGTACATCTTCTATGAAGGCATGGGAGAAGGATGTTAATTTTCTACAGAAGCCTACGCAATTTGCATTTGAAATGGATGGGTAACTCTTCATCTGGTTACTAGGTGTCACAAGAGTGTTTTTCAGTGCTCTACGTAATGGAAAAATGCATCAATGAAGTTTGGATTTATATTAGGAAGTTATACTAAAGTGTTTCTGGATCAAAATAAATTAAAAGTTGCAACTCTCATATGATAATATTTGGTAGGTTCATCTATATTGCCCATGTGGTGTTGCTGCAAGGTTTCTTGTAATTCAGGTTAGTTTGATTGATTAACCTACTATCTACATAGACTTGAAAGACTATGTCCTAGTGCTGCTGTAAGGTTTTTTGTTATTTAAGTGAATTCTATAAGTTATTTTAGTTATCGATCTCTAGCTCTATGGTGCTCCTTGAAATTTTCACAAAGCCGAAGAAAACCCATAAAACTTTTATAAAAAACTTTGATCATAGGGTTAGGGCAACCGACTATACTTCATCTTTGATGAATTTTCTCATTTATGTATAGAACTTCAACATGATATTAAAACCCTAAATCTTGGTGCCTATTTTCCATATTCTGAAGTAAGCACCCATTCAATTGGTGTCTGGTTGTAGTTTTTTCTCAAAACTCTATTCAAACTTTAGGTACATAGTATGCATAATTTTTCCTTTTGTTGCTCTTTCATCGGACAATTACAAATAATATCATATCCATCCAAATATCCGGTATGTAAAATGTGTTTATGCAGAGTTGTTCAAGTCAATACTTTTCATGCTTTTCTAATTTTTAGCCTTGTAAAATTTCCTAAGTGATTGGTTACATTTGTCAGGCTGAGTATTATTGGATGAATTGGTGAAGGAATCTTATGTAGATAACTTCGTTTTAGTGGTTAAAGGACTCCCCACTCCCCAAAAAAAGTAATTTATCATGTTGTTTATCTTCACTACTTCATTGTGTGTTATAAGCTTAAACTAATACAAATATATGTTACAGAGAGGAAATGATAGAAAAGCTGCTAAAGTTTCATATTGCAGCTAAAAAAGCTGCAGAGAGCTTGCCTAAGAAATCTTGTAAAGGTAGCAATATAAACTTCAATACAAATTTATTTAGGTGTGATGCACATGAAGCACTTAGAGATACATATAGGATATCTCTCAGCAATGTATGATTTTTTTTTGAATATTTGTTATTAATTTATTTAGGTCTGATGCAATGTGCTTTTCTCATTTTTATTTATATGTAATATATATTCTCTGTTGAAGGTTTTTAGTGCAACAGAAATATTGTTTGGTAGTGATTTCCTTTAACTTAATTATTATTAAATTATTGGATGATTTTGCAAACTATGAATATGTTTAATTTGGAAACTTAATATGTTATTTTCACAACTTGATTTTGTTGTGTAGTGGTGTTGTAAGGATGTAGTAGAAAGTTTCTGTTGTATAACCGGGTAAAACACTACCTAATAAAGAGTGCAGTATAGTCTACTACCAAAATATGTTAGAATTACAACTTATTACAGTTATTGAAAATTTTTACGGTTTAGTACATAACTATGTATCGTATATATGTTTTGGGCCTTTTAATTTCATTTAGTTGTAACTGTTTTTGCTGAATTCATGTTTGTTTTTGCTAAATGGGTTGTTTTAATGGATTTTTGATTTAGTTTCTATGAAATTTCTTATTCTAATTGACTAATTCAACTGTTTTACCCAGTTGTTTGATCCCTCCTAACGGGTAAGGAAAAGACTCATATCATCATTGGTCATTGGAGATGGTGACTCTATCAAGTCAACCACCGGTCATTTGATTTATAATCTTGGAGGAATTGACAAACGTGTTATAGAGGTTTGAGAGTGAAGCTGGTGAAATGAACAAGAGGCCATTCATGTATGTTTGGGTATAAGGGCCTGGTATTCGATCCACGAGGTCTCATTTTTAAGCCTAGGACCCTGCAACCTTGCTCAATTGTATATCGGGTAGTCTTGTGGTGCATTACAGGTTGTGGGGCAACATAACAAACCATAGCATTAATCATTTTCTCAATCAAGCTGAATGTTGACAATTCAGATTAAATCAACTATCTTAAATCAACTTTGTTTATTTATTTGATTTCTAAAACAGCCATACCCGTAGCAACGCGCGGGTATTTTCACTAGTTATTATTATATAGATGATCGTAATCGGTTTAGAGATGGTTTAGGGTAGCTTTAAAACGTCACGGTTTGTACACATACGTATCCGTGACGTTTTTATTTTCTTATATAATTAGATGTTTATTATTTTTAGTATAAAAATTATTATTATTATTATTATTATTATTATTATATTATTATTATATTATTATTATTATTATTATATTATTATTATCAGATGTTTATTATTTTTAGAAATTTTTTTGAGTCAAATCAAATCAAGACGAAATCAGATTCAAAAAAAAATATCTTAAAGTATCACGTTTGACCAAACCGTGACTTTTGATTCAAAAAAATATCTCAAAGTGTCATAGTTTGACCAAACTGTGACGTTTAGGCTTCAAACCACCATGGTTAGGCCTAACCGTGATGGTTAGGTCCGGTTTCTCCCAAAAAACACTTGCGATGTCCCCAGCAGAACCCTTTTTTTATTATTATGGAAGGAAGAGAACTACTATTTTCTTATTATTTAAAACTAGCTTTAGTGAACCCGTGTATTACACTGGTTGAATAAATTTTACAAAACGATATTTTAAAATATACGATTAAAATTACGCATGAGTAAAATTATAAGTAATAAACAATGATATCAAATTTTATCAAAGTATTGTATGAGAAAACCTTTAATATGTACATGAGTTTAAAATTTTAATTAAATAACCTAACGTGACAATAAAAAAGTAAAATATTAAATAATCTCGTCTCGAGCAATTGTAAATGACAAAAAACGTACAATATGATAGTGTAAGTAAAAATTGTATAGAAATTTACTAAAAAGAGACTTATAGAAAAAAGCGTCTGTAATGCCTTTTGGTACTAACAATAACCCATAAATCCATAATCATGTACATATTTAGTTGAGTTTATTATTAAACTTACACTCACATGATAATTCAACTAAGCATGGACAATGCAAAAATCAATTAAAAGAACCTTCTAAATTCCACACTAAAAATGACTACTCTATATCTTAATAGACTTGATTAAAGAGTTCTACCTAAATAAGCGTTATCTAATAAATTAAAGAAATCACTTATAAAATAAAATATAACAAAATAAGAACACGTTTTGAAAATTAGTTAAAAACATCTTAAATTTTGGAAAATAATATTTTGTTGATGGTAACAAATAAAAAAAGAAAAAGAGACGGAGAATGACATAAAAAACAATTGAAAATACTGATATCTAATTTAAATACCTTTTTAATAGTATTTTATTTTAATTTGTAAAAGCAATTCTTCGTTTTTACTAATAATAGTTTCTATAGAAAAAAACATATAAAACATTATAATTAATGTGCCTTTGAGTGGTACTATACAATCTTAAGGTAAACATTTATCTTAGAATTATGACTTATTTTGTCTTTAAAAAATAAAGATTTGAAAAGAGAGATAATTTTAAAAATTAAACAATAGAGTTTGCTAGAAATAAAAGTAAAAGATATATGTTTTTTAGTTTAAAATGGAAGGGTTTTAATTTATATCCGGTTAATTTTGGATGGAATTATATTTGGAAATAAAATATGTATTTAAAAAAGGGAGAGGATACGCTACAAAGGCTATATTTCTTAAAAGGGTGAGAAATAATTCTGACCATTGGATCAACTCATTAAAATAGATCAATGGTTCAAAAAAACGCGGTGGCAAAAATGTAAATAAGTGAAAACTGCTAACAGGCGGAGGGGCAAAAAAGTAATTTGACACAATGGTTGTTTGATACAATGGTTGTTTGACACAATGGTTATTTGACACAATGATTGTTTGATACAATAGTTGTTTGACACAATGGTTGTTTGAAACAATGGTAATTTAACACAATCGTAGTTTGACACAATGGTAGTTTGACACAATGATAATTTAAAACAATAGTAATTTGGTATGTTGGCATATTATTATATTTTGTTGTGTGTTGGCATGTTAAAATTTGTTGGTATATGTTGCTTTACATTACACAATAGTATTTTGGTAACTTGTTTTTATCGTCAAAATCAAACGTAAACAAAACTCTTCAAACATGACACAATGAGTCTTCTGACACAATAAATATAATGACACAATGAATATAATGACACAATGACTATATGACACAATAAATCTTATGACACAATGAATCTTATGACATAATGAATCATATTCTTGGAGGTGGGGCGATCATTTAAACTTTATCAGCCTTAGACTTGTAACTATTTAAATAATCAAGATAAAACACAACTCGTCTTTGTTCATAACCAATTGATTAATAATAATTGTTTTATTCAGACACAATGACAATACAAAAGACACAATGACAATACAAAAGACACAATGATGAACAAAAAGACACAATGATGATATCTAAGACACAATGATGATGTCAATCAATAACAAAATTCATATAACAAACACAACAACATAAAAGACACAACATAGAGAGACTCACCTGATATTATAAAATATGTTCAACAACATATTGATAATGTCCAGAGTAATCTAACAGTATAGACACAACAACTGTTTTATTCAGACACAATGACAATACAAAAGACACAATGACGAACAAAAAGACACAATGATGATACCTATGACACAATGATGATACATATGACACAATGATGATGTCAATCAATAACAAAATTCACAGAAATCAGACAGTATAGACACAATGATAATCCAAACGACAAAATTATTAACATAACATTTCAATTACAGTATATAATCGTCTTCATACGTATCAAACTGATGAAATTAAATAGATCAACATAACTCAACGATCTTCAACAGAAACAACATAAAGCAATCTTCAACAGATGAATTCGATCGTTTGAATCTTCAACGATTAAAATTGATATAAGATGAAACGTCAACCGTTTGAATCGATAAATTGAGAATTTTGTTGAAGGCTTGTGTTCAAATAAATTAGATATAAGCAATCTTCAACAAAATTTTGTTGAAGACTTGGGTTCAAATAATTTTGTTGAATCTTCAATAAATTAGACTTCCTAAAATACCCCTCCTTCTATTTTTAAAAATATGTCACATGTCACTCACCGATTGCTTCTCACACTTTTTACATAATGTTCACTTTGTATTTGAACCCAAGCCTTAAAAAAATTAATACAAAAAGGATAGATTGAATTTTTTTGGGCGGGAAAATATTTATTGTTAAATGTCAGATACAATGTGTCATTAGATAAGTCTCAAAAGTGACATGTGGTAATCCTAGTTATCTTTTTATTAGAGTAGTAGGATTTTATAAAATATATTATGTCTGAATAATATATATAATATATTATATAACTTATAAAATACAACTAATTAATAAGTTTTTTTATGATTTCTTTCTTGCAATATATCTATCCTTTTTAAGAATATTTTGGCCTTTATTTTCTTTTACTTTTTATTTTTTTGTTTTTTGTTTTTATTTCTTTTTTATTTTACAAATACACAACTCCACGTGACAAGACGTGCAGCGTAACGTGAATATTTTTTATTGATTTTTTATTTCTTTTGTTTTTCCCTTTAATTAAGTTTAGGCTTTACTTTAATACGTAAACTCACCGGTTATATTAGTTTTTACAATTTTAATACCCACACCATATCTATATTACCATTTCAGATTATACCACAACGGATGTCGACACCGCCGCTACGCGCGGGTGTCATACTATTAAGTACGATCTGAACATAACCAAACGGAACCATTTTCTTTTGGCATGTATATATAACAGGACACCCCTTCACTAATATTGAAAATAAAAGTAATAATATATATTATAAGAACTAAGACTTAAAAACTAATACATTCATTAGATTTATATATCAAAGTAAGCTACAAATTCAAATTAATATATCATTTAACAAACAACCGTATGTCACTATCAACGTGAACAATTTCATCTATATGTTTAGCATACGGCACAAATGTTTAAGTTATAATTATTAACGTAATCACCAAAACATAAGAATATTAGCAGACTTTTAGTGATCTATCTGTTTATGCTAGGGGTAATGTTATAAAAACCATTTCTTTTTAACAACTCACAATCTACTCTTATTAACACATATATATGTATTTTACGGTAGGTGAACCCTTTATTTTTTAATAGAAGCGAGTCACCTTACCATTACGATTTTTCTTTGAGTACATGTTATAAAATAACAACATACTTAGCTCTCATGTTCTAAATGATATAACAATACTGTCATTTCCCAATTTGGAAGTTAATTTTGTAAAGTGTTACATTTTCAGCATTTGGTAATGAAAAGTTGCAGTTTTTTTAATGTAATTATCTAAACCACCTTATCAATTTAATTTCCATCTAAAAGAAACCTCAACTTGACTCTTAATCTATTTAGTTTCCCACTTTTAATCAAGTTAATTCTCTTTTACAAAAGTTAATAAAGTATTAAGATAATGATTTGGATTGGAATTTCTTGTAGAAGGTTAATTCCTTTCGTGAAACTTAACATATTCTTTTCATTCCATTATAATGGTTCATGGGTTCCAACACATTATAATTAGTATGCTTGCAATTTGTTTGGTATTCAGGTTGGTGATAAGAGGGAAATTTCATGGGGAGTACAATTGGTATGTCGCTTTTTCTTTCATTTATACATATTTTTCGGTGCTCATTTGATTAATGAGAAAATAGATCGATCGATCAATAGGAAGTAATAAGCTTTAAATAAAATGTTGATATATATATATATATATATATATTATTTATATATATATAAATAAAATGTTGATATATATATATATATATATTTATATATATATATATATAGAGAGAGAGAGAGAGAGGGAGGTTCTACTAAAAAATAAATTTTGCCTAATAAGGGTAAGAATGATCTTAGCCTTCATTTCTTAATCAATGTCTAAGATGATAATGTTATAAATAAAAAGATGGAAGGGTATTTTGGGTATGTAACCACTTTTGTTGACTTTTTTGAGTTTCCCCAATTTTTTTAAACGTTTAAAACTTTTTCATGCTATATTATTTTTTTTAAAATTGCACCATAAAATCAAGCATTTTTTCTCTTTAAATTGAGTATAGTATTACTATATTTTTTTATAAAAAAAACAAATTAGGTGAAATTGTTCTGCATTTTAACGTTTTTGTGCTGTATTTTATAAACACAGGGTTGTGCTGTATTTCATAAAACAGCACAGGTTGTGCTGTATTTCATAAACAGCACATGGTGTGTGCTGTATTTCATAAAACAGCACATGGTTGTGCTGGATTTCATAAAACAGCACAGGGTTGTGCTGGATTTCATAAAACACCAGGGTTGTGCTGGATTTCATAAAACAGCACAGGGTTGTGCCGGATTTCATAAAACAGCACAGTTGTGCCGGATTTCATAAAACAGCACAGGTTGTGCCGGATTTCATAAAACAGCACAGGATTGTGCGGATTTCATAAACAGCACAGGGTTGTGCTGGATTTCATAAACACGCACAGGGTTGTGCTGGATTTCATAAAACAGCACAGGTGTGCTGGATTTCATAAACAGCACAGGGTTATGCTGGATTTCATAAAACACACAGGGTTGTGCATTTCAACAGCACAAGGTTGTGCTGGATTTCATAAAACAGCACAAATTATTAATAGACCAAATACCCTTTAATCCTATTTTCTAGTTTTGCCACATGTCACCGCCTCATTTCTCTTTAGCCTCTTACACAATATATTTTTTAGTGAAACCTCCCCCCATATATATATATATATATATATATATATATTATATTATATATATATATATATATATATAATCTATATATATATATATATATATATATATATATATATATATATATATATATATCTATATATATATATATATATATATATATATATATATATATATATATATATATATATATATATATAGATATATATATATATTATATATATATATATATATATATATATATATATATATATATATATATATATATATATATATATCATAGTGCTATGGTTATATAAATTCATACTGCTACTACTACATATAAGATCATTAAGTTATTTAAAATAGCACGTTGTTCTTACGGTTTCTAAAAACTAAGGTTTGCTATCTGGTCATAGTCTTATATACACACACACACATATGTATGTATGTGCGCGACGTGTATATCATAATTTTATTTTAAAAAACTCAAAAAGATAACAAAAAAAAGATTGATATAACTAGTAGACCAATATTATAAAGAGACAATGACAGACCTAGCATCTTTTTCCATCGTCTGTCTCGGTTTGTCAATTGTCAGATTTCTCATACCTGACGTTGAATTTTTGTTTCGGATCGGGTCACATAAATATTGGTATGTTGGTGTTGCAACCATTAAAGCAAAGAGCAACAATGAGATTTTTTTAAGGTAATCATGAACGTGAAAAGGTAATTCAATATCCAATAATCGTTTAGAAGAGTAAACAAAGTGGTTAATCGAATCTGATACTCATTTTTTTATGTTTTTTTTTATTTGTTTCTCAAATGCAGTGTGCATAGATTGATTTTTCTAGTATGTAATAAAAATCTCAGAGCCTCGGGGCATTAAAATTATGTGGGTCACGAAAAAAATAGTTCTATATGTTACCTATAGAAACAAAAAAGTATGTATTCAGTTAAAACGCACCCTGTATATTAGGTCCGCCCATGTAAGAAATCATATGTCGTAGACATGACAATCACTTCAATCTCCCTTGGGCCAGTCATTCCCTCCCCGCTTATTGATATGATTAATTACCTTTTGACCTATAGAAATGGAATGCAGGAAGTGTAAGCACTTTCATTGTACACATTTCCTTAAGCGTTAAGAGTCACACGTAGTGATTTTGTTAAAACTGAAAACCAATTGAAATGTTTTTAATTGTTTATGAAAAAAAGACATTTTTATGAGGAATCACAGACATTTATGCCTCACTGTAGCAAAGAACACATTAGAATAACCTAAAATCTCAAAATTACTTTTCTTAGTAGGAGTAGGTACCAATGTTTCACATTTATTGTTACGAAGAACCAACATATATATGATCTGAACAATTTTGAATCGTGTATGTTGAAACCATGAACATTATATTGGTTCATGGTATCATAAATTGAAATAATGACATACTCTAACATAAATATTTCATTGATGTAGTTGCTAAGGATAAGCTTAATCACTTCACTCACCGGCATCAGCTCAGCCTTCGGTATTTGCAGCCCAATCACAAAATGAAAATGTTGACGATGAAGATGAAGATGAAATGAAGATGAAAATAAAGATGAGAATGACTTTGTGGAGGAAGACCATCTGTTGCACAATGTAACATGTGTAAGAAGCAGATATGGTCATTTCATTTGTGTTACTACTACTGCGAGTCTTGTGACTACTCATTGCACAAGTTATGTGCAGAACTACCCATGATCGAACAAAATCACCCATTGCATCCTAGCCACGAGCTTTTAATTAAACTTTCTAATAATGAAGATAAGTGTTTTGTTTGTCATAGGTGGCTGGATATCTATTGTTATTATTGTTCTGATTGCAACAAAGGCATGGACATAATATGCGCGCTACTACTTCGAAACAAAAGATAAACCATCCTAGTCACCCTCACCAATTGGATCTAATGTTCGGGCGCATAGTATCTAGTTGTGTAGCTTGTGGTGATAAACAT